>OY986437.1:77137438-77367438 GCA_963920525.1 Dichetophora obliterata
TCTTGAGATGTTGAAGGCTTTTTGCGGTCAAAAAATTATGCTTCAACTAGTGGGAGTTACTTCAAAGTAGGTATTGTTTTATTGATTTTATAGATAAGACTACTTTTCATGTTGCATTAAATTAAACAATATCATTTTTCTGATGTTTGGTATAATAAAAAAGTATTAAGACTTCTTAATGGAAAGATTTAAAAAAATGTTACAGTTACTCTTTAAAAGAAACGCTTATTAAAAAATCCAACTAAACTCTATGTTTCCCAAATTCAATAAAAATTTTTAGAAAAATTTTTGTTTTGTAATAGTATCATAAAAACGAAAGGATAATGACTATAAAAAAAGCCACCACACCATAAAAAAAGAACTTGATAAAAGTATTTGTGAATCCCTTCTTATTAAAGAAAACCAAAAATACATTTCATTAATTTATTTTCAGTCAGTTGTGACACACTGAAACCAGTATACTTTCGGGTTGAATAAAAAAACATTTTCTAATGCTGTAACGCATAATATCGACCCCTTTCTAATTTTCTATGCTTTAGCTTGCAATATCGAAACAAAACTTTACTTGTGTTAAGATAATTAACTAATTTACTACAAGTACTTCAGCTACAATATTTAACTAGGTGATGAACAGGTGTAGAACAAATTGGCATAAAAAGTCAATTTCGAAAATATAGCCAATACGATAATTTCATGCAAAGAGGTCGATATCTACAAAGTAGTAAATATACTACTTACTTACTTAGTTGGCGATACAACCGTATGTCGGTCTTGGCCTCATCTAAGAATTTGCGCCAGCCATTTCTGTCTTTCGCTTGCTGGCACCGGTTGGAAATTCCAAGCTTCGTCAGGTTGTTCTCTACTTGGTCTTTCCAGCGAAGATGCGGTCGTCCTCTTCTACGTTGACCGCTGCTGGGTACCGAATCGAATGTTTTCATCACTAAAGCATCGTCTTTCATGCACTGAACATGACCAAGCCAGCAAAGCCGCATACAGTTCATCATTCCACCGTATTCGGTACTCGCCATTGACGCAGATTGGTCCGTAGATCTTACCAAGAATCTTTCTCTCGAATGCTCCTAAAGTCTTTTCATCTAAACTGCTCAGCGTCCAGGTTTGTGATGCATAAAGTAGGATGAGCGATTTATAAAGCGTGATTTTCGTTCGTCGAGAGAGAGCTCTGCTTCTTAATTGCCTAATGAGCCCAAAGTAACACCTGTTGGCAAGAGTTATTCTTCGTTTGATCTCAATGCTGATGTCGTTGGTTGAATTAATGCTGGATCCCAGATAAACGAAGTTCTTCACAACCTCGAAGGAGGTATTGTCAACTGAAACGTGGGTTCCAAGACGCTGGGACTGTTTGTTTGTTGACACTAAGTATTTCGTCTTATCTGCATTCACTGCTAGACCCATTCGACGTGACTCTCTTTCTAATCTGGAAAATGCTGCACTGACTTCGCGCGTATTATGGCCAATGATATCGATGTCATAAGCATACGCAAGCAGCATAGCACTCTTGTAGAATATTGTGCCACTACGTCTGAGATCAGCAGCTTGGATGATCTTTTCCATCATTAGGTGGAAAAAGTCGCACGATAAGGAATCACCTTGTCTGAAACCTCGTTTGGTAATAAATGGTGGGGAGAGGTCCTTCCCGATTTTAACTGCGCTGCTGGTTTTGCTCAGTGTCATCCTGCAAAGTCGTATTAGTTTTGCAGGAATACCAAATTCAGACATGGTGGAGTACAGGTGCTTCCTTATTGGGCTGTCGAAGGCGGGTTTGTAGTCGACAAAAAGATGGTGGGTGTCGACTTGTTTTTCTTGAGTCTTCTCCAAGATTTGTTGTAGCGTGAAAATCTGGTTGATGGTGGACTTTCCAGGTCTGAAGCCACACTGATAAGGTCCGATCAGTTCCTTTACAATGGGCTTCAATCTTTCACATAAAACGCTCGACAGGACCTTATATGCGATATTAAGAAGGCTTATTCCACGGTAATTGGCACAGATAGTGGGATCGCCTTTCTTGTGGATTGGGCAGAGCACACTGAGATTCCAATCGTTCGGAATGCATTCTTCCGACCATATTCTGCATAGAAGCTCGTGAATGCATTTAAGTAGAGCTTTGCCTCCGCTCTTAAACAGCTCAGCAGGTAAGCCATCAGCTCCCGCGGCTTTGTTATTTTTAAGCCGAGCTATAGCTGTCAGAACTTCATCATAGTCGGGCAGCGGAACCTCAACGCTGTCATCCAAAATTGGGGTTTCCGGAATATCATTTATATTGGCGGGATTGTTGTCAGCGTCGCCATTTAGAAGCTTAGAGAAGTGTTCCCTCCATAACGTCAGTGTACTCTGGACATCTGTCACTAGATTCCCGTTTTCATCCTTGCAGGAAGAGGCCCCGGTTTTATAAACATCGGCAAGGCGTCTTATTTTTTCGAAAAATTTTCGGGCCTTATTCCTGTCACCATACATCTCAATTTTCTCCTGCTCACGCTTTTCTGCCTCTCTTTTTTTCCGCTTGAAAATATGTCTCTCTTCCCTCCTCTTTTCTTTGTATCGCTCCTTAGCAGCGCGCGCTACAACCGATTGCAGGGTGGCTTTGTAGGCGGCGTCTTTCTCTGCAGAGGCGTCGCGACACTCCTGGTCGTACCACTGGTTTTGGCGAGGGTGGTGGTAGCCAATCACCTCTTCAGCAGCCGCACGCATGGAGTTGGAAATATATCATCGATTGGAGGAGTGCTTTGAAGCAGGAGTGAGAGTCGAGTTTCGAAAGCATCGGCTGTCTGTTTCGATTGCAGCTTGTCGACGTCTAGCTTTCTATGTGTAGGGTTGCGTGTGTTGTTAGATGCGCACAGACGTGTACGGATCTTGGCTGCAACAAGATAGTGATCCGAGTCAATGCTTGCACCACTGATCGTGCGTACATCCAATACACAGGAAGAGTGCCTTCCGTCGATCAAAACGTGATCAATTTGATTCTTGGTTTTTTGATCAGGGGACATCCAGGTGGCTTTATGAATATAGATGCTTGAATCTAGTGCTACTTACGACCATGTTTCGTGCTGCGGCGAAGTCCATCAGCCTAGTTCCGTTATCAGAGGTGTTGTCGTGGAGGCTGAACTTTCCGACTGTTGGACCAAAAATATTTTTTGCTTGCCCACCTTAGCGTTGAAGTCACCAAGCACGATTTTTACGTCGTGACGGGGGCAGCGCTCGTAAGCATTTTCAAGGCGCTCGTAGAAAATTTCCTTTATCTCATCGTCCTTGTCTTCTGTCGGAGTGTGTGCCCATATTAGGCTTATATTGAAAAATTTAACCTAGATGCGGATTATGGCAAGTCGTTCGTTCACAGGTGTGAATCGCAGGACGTGGGGCCGTAGTCTCTTGCCAAATACAAATCTGCATCCAAACTCGTGCTTCTCAGCATGGCCGCTGTAGTAGATATCACAGGGTGCATGCCGAATGCAACCCTGTCCCTTCCATCGCATTTCTTGGATAGCAGTGATATCAGCTTTGTATCTTCCCAAGACATCAGTCAGTTGGATAGAGGCACCTTCCCAATTAAGGGTTCGGACATTCCAGGTGCATATCCGTAAATCATTATCAGTTTTTCGTTTGTGGAGGTCGTCATCAGATTTGGGGATCAGTATTCTTCTTTTCTTAGTTGTTTTCATTGAAATGGGTTTTTACGGGTGGGCTTCAAATCCGACGCACAGCCTATTTTAAGCCTAGGGAGGCCCGCCGCTCAGATTAGCCGCCAAACTAACGGTTGTCAGTTTTGACGTTGCCCAGGAAACAACACGTGGAGGTTTGAGTCGACTTGAGGTGATTTCACAAAGATTATGCTGGCCTCGCCAGGTTGAGACAGTCAGATATGTTACATTGTTACATCGCCCCCAGATTTCCCTGTAGTAAATATCATTAATATTTATAATAAAATTGTGACCTTTTCATGATTTTACATGGTTATATTGAGCTTTAGGCTATATTCTTCTGTGTGATTAACTTTTACAGAGTTGTTGTTTTTGCTTTCTTTCATAAATTACTTGATCTAAAGCTCAATATAACTTTTTATAATTAATATAAATTTTTTTAAGTTATTACTTTAATGAGAAATATAATTGGAAAAAATAAATTATCAATCACCCTGTAGATCAAAATAAGAAAAAATTTTTGAATTTTGCAAAATTTTGAGTAATTTAAATATAACTAATACCTACATAATTATGGAAACTTAAATTTTGAATTTCAAGCAATTACATAATTTAATCGATATTAGAAATAAACGCTCATTATAAATTTTCGTTTTAACATTAGTTTTTAATGTTTAATTTGAGCAATTGAGAAGGAGGAATAGAAGATGTTCTTTTGAAAGAGCTAGAATAATAAATGGGATTAAAAAGTGAAACGTAAAAAAATCGAGTTAGAGTTGCATTGTCCACGGCGAAGCCCCCCATACTCATTGAACTAAATCAATTCCAAGAAAGGGAATGGCTGATAATAAGCTAATTTAGAGTTAATTAAAACTCTCTCAACACAGAAGTGAACAAAAGAAAACGATTTAAAAATGCGTGGCATCTGTGATAGTTTCCTATAAACTTAACACTTATTATATACACATTAACAAATACAGTGACTCAAACAACTGACCACGTGTTTAATTACTCTGCATACAAATGCTTACAACAAAAAAACTTATAATCCGATATTACTTATCCAGCTCTTGTTTTTTTTTTGTTATTGCTTTTTGTTTAAAATGAATGTGTTGATAAAGTAATATTAGAAAACGTTATATTCTTATTCTCAAATATCTCTTAGAACAGCCTCATTTCTTTGTGGCATACAATTCAATCAAGGAACTTAGAACACCCACTACACTCGTTTTCAGCTCACCTCTAAGGTGTTCATTAGATTGAGATCAGGTGTGTGGGATGACCAGGACAGCACTTTAAATCCGATTACTTTAAATTTTTTTAAGTTATTTTGTCATTGTGATTAGGAATCCTTGCCATGTTGAAACATAATATCTGAGGTCTATACATTAGATTTTCGTCAAGTAGCAATGATGTTCGATGAAAAAATGTCAACGTAATACTTGGCAGTCATCTTGGCAACTACTCGCCGAACAGTGCCAACTTCTGCCACCATCATACATCCTCACAACATAACACTACCGCAATCAAACTCCAAACGTGCCGAGCCTTTAGAGGGCGTCCTAGTTTTCGCCAAGTCTACTACCTTCCATCTGGTCCCATCCAATTAGTTTTGGCTTTATACGACAATAAGACCTTCTTCCAGTCCTTCATAGTCCAATTTGTGTAGTCTCAAGCTAAATTTAGGTGAAGCTTTTGATGTAGGGTTTTGAGTAGAGGTTTCCTCACTTTTGCTTGACCTCGCCAACCAGCAGAACTCAATGTATTTTTAACTGTCGCTGCTGAGAAGTATAAATTATCATATCGAATTACATATTAGTAGATTTGCATTGCCGTCTCCACTTTGTGCTGGAGCAGATCTCGAAGAATACACCGCTCTTGTTCTGTGTTCAAGATTTTCTTCGGTCAACTTGCACAAATTGGAGGCGGTGCACAGTGGTTCCAAATCGAAAAAAAGACGGCCAAAACCTCAAGGAGTGGTCTGATTTTCATGAAATTAAGCATTTATAGGTTTTTGGGGTCGCTGATCACGAATCTGAAGTCAAAAATTTAAAATTCAAAATGGCGGCTACAAAATGGCGGCCATGAACAAGCTAACTTCTTTAATAAATGTTTAATTCAGCTCAAAATTGGTATTCGGGGGTTTTTGAGGTCGCTGATCACGAATCTGAAGTCCAAAATTAAAAATTCAAAATGGCGGCTTCAAAATGGCGGCCATGAACAAACTAACTTCTTTAATAATTGTTTAATTCAGCTCAAAATTGGTATTCGGGGGTTTTTGAGGTCGCTGATCACGAATCTGAAGTCCAAAATTTTAAATTTAAAATAAATAACAAAATTTTTTATATTTTATACAAAGTATATTTAACACATTTTTATGTACACTAATTTTCCAATAACGCTAAAACTTCTTCAGGTAAATGTTTTGTTTTAATTGTTGGCAAATTTCCTGACGATATTTTAGGATCTGAATAAAGCAGCCATCTGTTAAACACGTCTTCATTGGTAGTAATTCGGGACATTTTTCTTGCGTTATTTAGTCGAAAATTTTTTGCTACCTTATGGGTCGCTTCTAAAACTTCCTCAGACAGCTGACCTAGTGGAAGCAAGGTATTTTTCACCACAGCTGGGGCATGGATCAATACCTTGTTGACACTTGGTGGCATGTGATACCAGCCATATAACTCAACGTAAAGTTTTGCTGTATCGATACAGTAGTTATCAAATTCTGCTACCTTTATGTGTCTGCAACTTGATATAGTTTTCAAAACTACAGAAAACCTTCTTAAGATTTCTTCACTTATACCTACATATGAATTAATTTTTATAAGTATTAAGTTCATAAAGAAAAGCTTATTATTTAGTTAAACTAACCAGTTATATCTGCTGTAAGTGAAATATTGTCAAAAAACCTTCTTGCTGTATTCCCGTCATTTGAGGAACCAAATCCGGGCTTAGGAAAATCTATACGAAGGCCAGGTTCTTTTAAGAAGCGAGTTTGAATTACATTTTTGCGAGTTTGCATTTGGATCTTTGTTCCATCTTTCTGGCTTACCTAATAAAAGTATAAAATGCATATACATAATATAAATTAGGAATGTCTGTATGTATGCTTAAAAAATGCTCTTATTCTCCACTTTTTAAAATCAAGTCGATATGAAATATGCAGTAAACAATTCATAAAATTTATATAGGCGTGAAGTATTGGTAAGTTGTATTTCAGGACATTAGCTTCCACAGCTCTTTCTTTCATTTTTTCGACATTATTAATTTCAGAAACCGAAGCATGGCATATGTTGCATGACATTGATGATGTACCAGTTAATGCATTAGATACCTAAATAAAATGGATTGTCCTTAATTCGTTGATACCGAATTTAAAACCTTAATTTGCAATCATTTCACAGAAAATGTGAACAGATCCTCTAGACGATGAAGAATAACACGAATATCCGATTGGGGCACGTTTGGCAAAATGTTTTTCTTCTATTAGTATTATAAGATATCCCACAAAGTAACCAATACCTTTCTATAGGGGCGTAAAGCGGCGAACACTTTCGTTTTTTCCATTTTCACTGATCCAAATTTTTCAAAAAATATAAATTTTCAATGATTTTTTTAAAATATTAGGCATGAAATTTTTTCAAAGTTTTAAGTTTATTCTAATTGCATATGCTTCGATTCAATATATGAAAATATAAAACAACTTAAATTACTTGTACAGATAATACAAAAAATGTTTGAATTTGGGTCAAAATTTTACTATTTTTTTTGTAAAATTTTTGCCAAACTTTCAAGGCGTTAAAAATGAAAAAAAAAAATTTAAAAAAAAAAATTGACATCGCAGTTTTTTTCATTTATCTATCTTTAATAGGTATTTGAAGTAAAATATGTTTTTCAAACATCTTTAAAAATGAGGTTTTGGCCGCCTTTTTCATGTTTGGAACCAATGTGCGGTGTGGCCGTATTTTTGCGAAATTTTTATAAAAATGCTTTTGCTGTAGTCGAGTTTTGCTGCTATTACACGACATAATTTACCTTCCATTTTCATATTGAAAATTTTGTTGTTTTCTTTGGAAAAATTTGTTAGAGCAATTATTTGTTTTTACCTGATCTAAAAAGCTTAATAAACGATTTTAAACTATCAAACAACTAGAGTTAGTATTTAAAATCAAGAATGATATAAACTAGGGCCGTCCAGAATTCTTGCACGTGCGTCGATAGAGGGCAGGCAGTGCACTTTGTCGACTGCTGGAAAAATTCGGTGGTGAAGCGGAAAGAGGAGCGGAAAATATTGAGAGGATGAAGAGCGTAGATGTACAGAACCCGTGAGAGTGAGAGCATGTTGTTATGAAGAAGCAGTGTTGCACATTCTGCAGATAAAGACAATTTTTCCCTAAAAGGGTTTTTATTATTTGACATAGCTACAAAAAGCGATGTTGCTTTAACGTATAATTACGTCTTACAGCGCGGTTTTTCACAAATTTGTTTGTTTGTTTTGGTTTAAACTTTGGGGTAAACGTACAGCATTTAATATTGAAGGTTCAGTGATAAAATATATGACAACATATCAGTTATGTGGCGAATATTGACCAAAGTGTATAACCTTTTTCGCAGGTACTATTAGAAACTCTCACATTGTAAAATATCAGGCAAATTTTGACTTTTTTGACAAAAAACAAGAAAAAATAATTTTTTCCTCAAAAGTTGGAACGTCAAAAAATTACTAATTTTTTTTGGTTTTTTTATGACAAAATGCATACTACGGCAACTGGAATTATTTCAAATTATTTCCGATTAAAGTTATAAAACTTTTTTATATCACTGAGAATGCAACATTAATTTTGGGCGGATCTGAGTGCAATAAGAGCAATTATAATTTTTGCAATGCAGATGCTCATACTAGGGTTACCATGCCACTATTTTTTGAGAATAAAAAAGATTTAATTTTAATTCAATATATAAATACTACTTCTATCAAACATAAAATTATACTGTTATTTATAATATTACGATTTAAAATTGTAGAAAATTTCTTCTTTAAACTTTGCCTTACAGCCGTATTCTGGCAAAGTGACAATTGTTACCCAGTATTTTTAAAATTTCCATATATTTTATGTATTTTTTGATTTCAAAGCAAAATTTGAAGCTCAAAAAACAAAATTTTTTAGTGAAATGACAATATTTAGGCAAAGCAGGTGACAAATTTTTATCAAAATTTATTCACTGCCAGTTCAGCTATTTCATAGCTAGATTCAGTTTATTTTTAGCAGCAATACATTGCATTTACAAATCAATCAATATGATTGATAAACTGATTAAATATAGCAGTTCTGTTTTTTAACTATTTTCTTATTTTGGCTTTAAAAAAATGGTTAGCTCTTTTTAGCTACTTTTGTAAGGAATTTTTGCTACAGGCTCAACATTTTTCTGGCAACACTGATCACGATATAAATGGCGCTTTTTCCTACGCTCTTTTTCAATCTCTTCATACATGTCCCTCGTTCCTTTTACCCCCGAATTCATCCAGCACATGCTGTCGCCCGTGCTGCTTGCTGTGGGCGACTTTGGTCACCCCTAATTTAAACTATCAAATATTTAGAATTTGTATTTATATCATAGAAAAATTAACAACGGACGAATAATTTGTTGTCTTAAAAAGCTATTAACAAATTACTGAAAATGTATAAACTTAACAATTCACTTAGCACCTCCAAAATATTCACAATACCAAACATTTTTTAACCCTTTCAAGACCACAAGGTTTCCAGAAATGAAAGAAAGTTTTTGAGATCATCAAATGGTTTAATTAGCATCAATTATGCATATTTAAAAACAGTTATAAAAAATTCTTCAGTTTTCTTATAATTTCTTGGGACACGGGTATCCCTATGGTACTAAAAGGTAATATTTTATTATTACTTATTGATATAGCTTTGAATGTAACAACGATACGGATAAAAAAAATAAAAGAAATATGTACGGTTTATATTTAATTCTGATATGCAGCAAAGCAGTTCCTGTTTTCTATAAAGCATAGATGCACTTTGCATGCTTTACAAGCACTTGGAGTGCGATTTTTCATATCCGATTTGGCACAATTTACACATCGTTTACGGGAACATCCTTTTGGGAGTAGAGATATTAGGTTAAATTCGTTTTTCCGAAACAACAGATGTAGATGGAGCTGATCTTTTACGGTATGTAAAATTACCAATAAAGTCTTGTTATAAAATTTGGCAACATATGAATACCTCTGTTGTCCATCCACTTCATAAATACCAAGCCTTGAGAGTTGATTGAAAAAAGTCTCCCCTTTCCCATATTTTTGACTAATGGTTTGTCTTTTGAAAGATTCTTTCTATTCACTGGGTCTGTTCCAAATGCTTTTACATTCCGCTTGATAAGATCAAGTTGCAATGAGAGCGAATTAAAAAAATTGATTCCTTGAACTCTAAGACAATTCACTCACCTAAGCCGATTTCATTAGATATCAAACTGAAATAAATATCCCATATCTGAATAGCTCTACACCAGAATACTGCACAAGCCTACTTGAAGTCTTTTTCAAGTACTTGCTTAAAATACAAATTCAAGCTAGCTTGAGCTTGATAATTTTGAATCAAGTATGGCTTGTAGTTGAATATAAATGAGCCCACTACAGCTTGCGACTTGCAAGTATTCTAGCTTATAAGCGAACGGCACGAAGTATCAAGTAAAGGAAAGCTTGATGCTTTCGGCAAAAAGCTTGAAAAGCTTGAAATTGAAGGCAAGTATCCAATTAAAGCAAGTATCCAAAAAATTCAATGAGCTTGTGTAGGAAAAGCTTAAGCGTATTATGACTTTTAAGGGTTCTGTGGACGCCGTGGTTGGCAGTTTTAGGGGTAAATGATTTTGGATCTGATGTCAGAATTTAAAATTCAAGATGGCGGATAAAGTTGCCACCTAGATTTTTGGGTATTTTTACGAATTCTTTTAATTTTGAAATTCTGACAACGGATTTGATTTCGAATATAATGTCACAGTTTTAAGATTTGAGATGGAGGTTAGGGCTGCCACCTAAATTTTTACCACAGTATTGCCACCTAATAATAAGTATTTTTAAGAGTTTTAAACATCATTTAACAGTGTTAGAGAGTCACTGATTTTGAATATGAAGTTAGAATTTTAAAATTCAAGGTGGTGGACAGGGAAAAAATAGTGTACATTAAATGGGTCGCTGAATCCGAATCCATTGTCGGAATTTCAAAATTATATAATTTTGAAATAATAGGGTTGCCACCTAATAAAAAATGTATAGAAACAAGACACTTTTTTGCCGAAAAAAGTAATTTTATTCAAAAAGTCTTATTAAAAGTTTTTAAATAATTTCAAATTTTATCTTTTTATCAAATTTTATCAAATCTTTTGGGACTATTTAATTTCATATGTTCAAACTCAGTAAACAAAATTGTAATATTTTCTACACTTATCTTACAAAAATTTAATATAATTATTTTTTTTATAGAAATGAAACTTACAAATAAAATTGGACTGAAAATTTATAACATGTTTAGAGTACAGCGTAATAATAAACAATTGCTCATGAAACTAATACAAACGACTACAAATGCTGACACTTCAAATATCATTTTCAATGACAAGCAGGGAGATTGTTGGCGCGAGTGCGGCTGTTAGAAATGTGAATTATTTACAAATTGGCAACAAATTGCTAACTGCATTAAAGCCACAATAGTGTGCTTCATAGCAAATTTTTTATAATTAGAGCGAAAATCTCAAATTAAAATAAAATTATTTCGTTAAATATTCCTAAAGCAATTCGTTATTTACGAGGTTTTTTTAAATAAAACATGTGCATTATTATAATTCTCGAAATTGAGTTTCACCAAAACTTTGAATGCAATATTTCTTACCTACTAATTTTCAATGTTGTTGTTTCTTTTCTGAATTTTTATTTTTTGATTGAAGTGTGAATATCGCTGTCAACTCAGCTATTATAGTCAATACCCTTTCACCGTGAAAATAAAATGAAACGTGAAGTTAATCACAATAATTGTATAATTTAAAAAAAAACTGCAATAACAATATAAATAATTAAGCTTTCCATAAAAAGCTAAGTTATCGCATAAAGTGCATGAAGCAGAAAAATAATTGTGCATGAAAATGTGCATCAAATCAAATCAAGCCACATTCTCAACTAATTTTTTTTTTCAACAGATGCATTTATTGTGCATATAAAATTAGCTACCCAGCGGAATATTTTACAGTTACTACTTTAGAAGTATCTTTAAGTTCTTAATCAGCTATGTTAAGCAATACTTTCTTTTATATAATTAGGATAACTTATTCGCTCGCATTATCGCTTTTAGAGTTGAACGTGTTAGTAAAGAAACAAAGAAAGTAGTCAGAATGCATAGTTATTTTGTAGATTTCTCCACCATTATTGTTGAAAGACGATCACTTCTGTCCTCTCCTATTTAATGTAAAATATTATGTTTTTTTTTGTTATACAATTATAATTTTAGGAATTTAGTTTGTTGTTATTACCCAATGCACACAAAAGTGGATGTGGATCCGTTTCGAACCCGTTACGAGTCTGTTATAGCAGAGTTGTCAATCTTAGGAGGCTCCCCGTTTGGAGATTTTTTAATATATTTTTTTAATTTTCTCAAATAAAATTCTTTTTTAATATCTATGTGTTTTAGAATAAAAACTTTTTTAATTTTTATTAGCAACAATGTAAAAAAAAGGTAAGATTTGGAACTATTAAATATAAAGGAGTAGTTACTTTAATAATTCTATCATTTGGTGTTTTAACAAAAAGTACATTACAATTTATATTTTTTTTCAATATGTTTAAAAATATGACTAAATCTGATTCAATATTACATTTTTGAAAAATTATATTTGAGTTGCGATTTTGAGTTTTTAACAAAATCTTGCTGACCCATGTGTTGAAGATACAATAGAAACTTCTGGCAATCCAAATTTAAATTTGGCGTATTTGAAAATGCATTTTTCCTCTTCTAACAAAAGTGTGCTCATTTAGTTTCTGTAGTCTCTCCAGACAGACTCAATTATAATACCCGGATGGCATTGCTTATTTCAATTATTTAATTTCTAATCCAAATATCAGCTACCGATTAAACGGTTTTCCTAAATTTTGACAAAGCTTTAATGATGAAGATAACTTCGTAAGGTTCGTCAATATCTAATTTATTTATTTACTTGATTGCTAAACCTTAACAGGTTTTATAGCAAATTTAAAATTATAAAATAAGATATTTAATACAATTCAAAAATAAAAAGTATGATTTTGATTGAAATCATGTATTATTAACAAAATAAAAAGTTTTAATAAATTGCTTAAAGTATATAATTTTATTAAAGTATAAAAAATAACAAAAAAAAAAAAGTTAAGTCAAAATCAATAATATCAGACAGCAAAGCAGGGTTGCGTTTTCAAGACAAACAAGGTCAAGTTATCAACAATTTTTGTATCCGGCGGAGTCGTGTGACAAACAAGGTCTCATACCCAATAAAACACCACTCCAATAGGTAAATATATAATATATATCGTTCTGTCTTCCTGAAGCCGGTGAGGTCCAGGCTTACAGGGTGGTTACTTGACAAACAAGGTCAACTTCACCAAACCAATTTTCATAAAATAAAGAAAACCAGTTGCGAACTCAGGCACCAAGACAAACTAGGTCTTTTCGGCCACTCATATTAATATATTACAAATCGATCTAACGTAGTGTTTCAAGAGGTAAAAAGACACAAGACACCACGGTCCCGTCGACAAGTGCTGTTACAATCATCATGAAGATATGAGGCAACTGAAGATCCCAGGTTTAGGTCCATTCAGATTATTTAGATGTTTATTCACCAAAATTTTCCATTTTACGCTTAGGTCCATTTATCCATTTAGATTGTTATATTAATGTGTTTACAAATCACCAGATGCATCAGATATATGTTTGAAAGAACTTTACATAATCAACGACGGTACTGCAGGTAATCTATAATTTTATGTTTGATTGAGTCCATGGATTCACTTAAGGAAATAACATCAGATAAAAAATTAAAATCACCGCAAGCGCTTCTAAGAGGTTCATTTTGCAAATAATTAGTTCTACAAAAGTTCATGTGGAGTAACTCAAAAGATCTTCTAGGACGAAGAGGAATATTCAAATATACTTTACTCAATAAATATGGACTTTTGACATATCCATGTAAAAGTTTTGTAATCCAACAAGCATTTATCATAATTCTCCGATTTTTTAAAGAAGGAAGATTTAAGAGTTGTAACCGATATTCATAAGATGGTAAGTGAAAATCAGTATTACAATAAAGATAGCTTCAACAAAAGGAATTGTTTCTGCACTGATTCAATGTCGTCTATGTAACAACCGTATCGTGGGCACCAAACAACTGAAGCGTATTATAAGATAGGCCGCACTAGGGAAGTGAATAAGGTTTTCGTTATGAATGGATCATTAAACTCTTTTGCCCAACGTTTAATAAATCCTAAAGTACTATTTGCTCTATTTATTATTTTATTTACATGAATATTAAAGCGTAGTTTAGGATCCATTGTAACTCCAAGATCATTGAAACTATCTAAGGACTCCAATGGATAACCACAAATTTTGAAGGTACATTTAATTGGTGGTTTGCGCGAGAAAGACATATGCTTGCATTTCTTCATGTTGAGGTTCATACGGTTCGTTTTGCACCAGTTATGAAGATTATGTCGGTTTAATGGATTAATGTCGGCTTACAAAAATACAGCGTCATTATCATTTTTAAAGGAAAGGAAGAGTTTGACGTCGTCAGCAAACATTAAGATGCTAGAATGCATTATGACAGATGGCAAATCGTTTATAAAAAGAAGAAACAGAGGGGCCCAAGATGACTTCCTTGAGGTACTCCTGAAGTAACAGGAAACTCATGTGATTTCTTGAGCTTAAAAAGAACAGATTGTGTTTTAGTGCTTAAGTAAGATTCAATCCACTTTACCAACGGTATAGGAAATCCAACAAGATGTAATTTTAAGATTAATAGTTTGTGATTTACAACGTCAAAAGCCTTGCTAAAATCTGTGTAAATAACATAAGTCTGCATGCCTTATCCAAAGTTTTCTATAGTTTTTGATGTAAATTCGAGAAGGTTAGTAAACAGTGGATTTTCCAGAAAGGAATCCATGTTGGAAAGGAGACATTAAAGATTTAACGCTATGCGACAGTCGTGATGTAACAATTGCCTCTAAAAGTTTAGGCAAAGCGCTTAATTTTGCGATGCCACAGTAGTTATCAATTAAAGACCTATTTCCGGATTTATGCAGCGGATTGATAAATGATTGCTTCCAGGCTGCAGGAAAATAGCAGGATTTTAATGATAAAGTAAATAGTAAAGAGATTGGAGTTACTCATTCTTCACAGCAGTATTTTAATATACATGAAGGTATGTTATCATGACCACTTTTATATGATGATTTAATATTTTTTAAAAATGATAAGACTGTGTTTGTGTCAATTATTGGGAAATAAATATCCCCAGATTGAATATTGAAAGGATATCTTAAATAATCATAGGACGATGATGAATAAGTCATCTTGAAAAAGTCAGCAAAAAGATTGCAAATACTATTATCATTATCAGATTCAACAGAATTATACTTCATAAAAGAAGGATAGGAATCAATCTTACGTTTTGTGTTAACTAAGTTCCAGAAGGATTTAGCATCAGATTTGATGTTTAATTTTACTTTTGTTAAGTAGATATTATAGGATTGTTTGCATAAATGTAACTTTAACTGTATTTAATCGAGGTATAGCATCCAAAATCGCATATGTTATGTGTTTTTTGATATTTTTTTATAGTATTTAGATTTCAAGTTTCTCAGTTTTCTTAATTCATTTGTATACCATACCGGACCCGATGTCAAAGAGGCTTTCCTTTGCGGAACAGCCTTAAGAAAACAATCATTGAGCGTTCTATTAAACGCATATACTGCATCATCAAGACTCTGAGAAGATAAACTATTTGTATTAATATTTAGAATAGAATTCCAGTTTATATTCGAAAAGTTATTCTTCAAAATCACGTAGTTTGTTTTTTAAAGTTAAACTCAATAGGCGGTTTAGAATCATAGTACTGCACAGATAGTTTTGGAAAATTTAAAATAATTTCTAATGTTGGATGATGAGAATCTTCGGGTGTAACCAGAGGATCTGATTTAGACACAGAAGCGATATTGCTGTCATCAAAAAACACTAGATCAAGCAAACGATTATTTTTGTTAAAGATGCAGTTAAGTTGGAACAGGCCTTGGATTGAGAGCTCGTTTAAAAAATAATTATCGGATGAACATTCAGACGAAGGTAAAAATATTCCAGGAATTTCAGAACAGCAGTTCCATGAAACGTTTGGCAGGTTAAAATCTCCAGTTATTAAAATATGATCATTAGATTGCAGTTTTGAGCAAACTTTACTAATAGAAGCCAAATGTTTGCTATAAACTTCTAAGGTAGAAAGGGGAGAAATATATGAGCATGTAATAAAAAGACTCAAGGAACCAAACTTAACATGAACACAGCAGAATTCAATGTCCAAGGATTCTGGAATTATAACTCTTCAGAGAAATGTGTGGCTTTGACTGCAATCAACGCACCCCCGCCTTTAGAGCAAATACCAGGAATGGAGTTTCTATCTTTGCGGTATATGTTAAATTTGTTGCACAGAATTTCAGTATTTAGAGTGTTAGGTTTCAGCCAAGTCTCACTAAAAGCAATTATATTAAAGTGATGGTTGTGACTCAAAATTAATATATTATTTAGTTTTGTGTTAATGCCACGAACATTTTGGTAAAGGATAAGGAACTGAAAGCAACAATCTAGTTTTTTTGATCTTGTTAAAAACCGGAAAAGTAGCCAAGGAAGTTGTAGGCCGAGGTCTAGAAATAAATTCATGCACTATCGTATTGTCAGGCCAAAACTTTTGATTAATGCAACATTAATAATTTTGAAGACTTTTAATAAAGCCCTGTGACGGTGCATCTATTTGAACGTACACACACTGTGATTTATTGCATTGCTCACAGTTGAATGTCATCTAATAACATTTGAGAGTTTGATTTGCTCAACAGCAAACGAAAGCCTACAACGACAAGCAATACACACTTTTTCTCTCGGCAATCCAAGCATCATGGCGTGTTTTTGTTCGTCAACACCACAAGCAATGAAATTTAATCGTTAAGGGTAGGATGAGCAATAAAATAAATGAAATAAAAAAATAAAAAGCAATATATGGCAATAGATCATTTGGATCATTTTGATCATTTTGATAATTTTAATCAGCGGTCGTCAGCGCCTAACTAGACATTTTTTTACACCAACTTCAAGATTTTCAAGATTTACTAGGTAAAAATGGGTCGCTGAATCCGAATTCGTTGTCAGAATTAAAAATTATAAAATTTTGAAATAATAGGGCTGCCACCTATTAATATGTATTTTTTAAAGTTTTAAGCATCATTTATCAGTGTTAGCGGGTCTTTGATATCGAATCTGAAGTCAGAATTTTAAAATTCAAGATGGTGGATAGGGTTGCCACCTTCATTTTTTGCATTTTTATGAATTCGAGGATGGCAAAAAAAAAATGATATCCCAAAAAGGGGTCGCTGAATCCGAATCCGTGGTCAGAATTTCAAAATTATAAAATTTTGAAATAATAGGGTTGCTTTTACTTTTAAAATAAAAATGAATTCGTAAAAATTAAAAAATTATGGTGACAACCCTATCCACCATTTTGAATTTTAAAATTCTGACTTCAGATTCTAAATCAGCGACCCCCCTAACACTGATAAATGATGTTTAAAACTTTTAAAAATACATAATATTAGGTGGCAACCCTATTATAAAAAATTACATTATTTTTAAATTCTGACAACGGATTCGGATTCAGCGACCCATTTTTACCTGATGTTCGCACCAGCATCGCATATGTAAAAATAAAAAAAATAGGTGGCAGCCCTATTACCCATTTTTATTTTTAAAATTCTGACTTCAGATTCGAATTCAGCAACCTCCTAGCACTGTTAAATAATGATGCGTGGCCCATTTTTACCTAGTGTTCGCGCCAGCACCGTATTCGTTGTCTGATATAAATCATCTATTGCCAGTTAACAAGCTTTCGTTGCATTGACTGCAGTGAGCTCTCTGACAACGATATCTTAGATCAACAATATCAATGATCTGTTGTTTATTGCTCTATCGTGTTTGTTCGTCTTCGCTGCAATCACACACATGATTTCTTTGCAGCAAGCAAGACAGTGCAGTGTAGTGTGAAATGAACAAATGTTTTGAAGCCGGTTTTAAGTGCACCTACGCAGGGCTCTAATAGAGAACTAAGTTCAGGCCCGAAGGATTACAAATAGTATCCGACCGAAAACGGAATTTTGGCCGAAACCGAATATTCGGCCATTTTATAATATTCGGCAGAAACTGAAACTGGTTATTAATATGAAAATTTAAGTTTTTACAAATGACTTTTTTAATACAAAAGTACAACTAGTACAAAAAAAGTATTATTTGAATATTGAAGTTTATAATAATTAATGAACAATAATAAATGAGATAATTTTTTATTACATATTTCCGTACACACTCAAAATAGGTTTAGTATTATAAGTAAAGGTAAAGGTAAAGTAAAGGTTTAGTATTATAAAAATTGAAATAAGTATTTCGTTTTCTTTTCCTTTATTCCACACACACAGAATTCGTTCGGAAGTTTAATTACCAAGTTGTGGCTTTAGTACCTATAAAACTTTAATGTCAATTGTAAAAGAGATCATAAAATTGAAAATGTTAGTATCGAACGCAAAAAATTATCCAAAATGTTTTGCGTTAACACGATAAATCAAATTATAGATGAATTTTTGTTTTGTACAATGCGTTGTAAATATTTTTGTTAAACAAATCTTATTAATTACTGATGCAAGAAATTTTGGTATAATTCAAGAATAGCGACAATTCTCTTCCTTTATATTTTTTTGTTGGGTTATACGGATTTTAAACTCTTTAATCCAAGTCCAAATTTCAGGACGCTGGCAATTGGTTTAGAGGTTATAAGCCTCAAAGTTGCAAAAATGGCCTACAAATCCTCATGTTTTTTTTTAATTGTTGCGCGTTTTGGCTACCTAAAGAAAGGTAATGCGAGTATCAAACAGGAAAATCCATTCATAACTTTTTAAGATATATCCATTATTATATTGACAATTTGTCTAGAAAACTAGTGTTTTTCCTTTTACGAAAACACTACACTAAAAATGTTTATATCTTTAAAAGTTATGCATGGATTTTCATATTTGAATAGGTGCCTTGTTGAATAGGTACTTAAATTACCTTTCTTATGATACCCATAAAGTGTAGTTTTGTTGAAAAATTTAAAAAAATTACAAGATTTGTAGCACATTTTTTCCAACTTTGGAGGCTATAACTTCTAAACCTATAGCGAACGGCCTGTAATTTTTCAGATTTGGAGTAAGGAGGCCAGAATCCATATGATCTGCAAAAAAAAAACTAGAGTTTCGGCACAAAAGTTTCGGCAAAAAAGTTTCGGCCGAATAGCCGAAAGTAGCCGAAACTGACAAAAAGGGCCGAAACTGGCCGTAATCGAAACCGAATATTCGGTCGGACACTAGTTACAACATACGGGCCTTTCTGAAACACCAAAAAATGCAATAAGAAAAGTATACACCATTGCAAGCTGTTGCGAGGTCAATGCGAAAATATTATTTAGTCCTTAGTTATTATTTAAAGCACAAAGTGATCTTTAAGTCATGCACCATGCCGAGTTAAACATATCCTATTGTCGTTGTTGTCCATATCAATTGTCTCTATCACTTGACAATTTTTTGTGTGACTTTCCGAATAATTAAAATGTACTGATGATTCCCATTATAATAACAATCTCTTTATTCTTATTTTTTAAATATGTTTATTCATTGTAAAAATCCGAATTTTGAGAGTTTTAGGAAAATATGGATGTATACAATTTTGCACAAATTTTAAATTTTTATATTTTTGGTAAAATTTTCGATGAAATTTTTAAAGTAAAAGGGTCAATTTGGCACATAAGCACCCTTTGAGGTAAGTTTTAAATTTTTGACATTTATTGGAATTTTTTTTTGTTAACAATAAATTTACACTTGAATTTTACAATGAAGAGAATTTAAACAGATATAAAAAAGATATAATAATTTTTTGTAACAAATAACGTCAAATTAACAAAAAGATAATTTGAAAATAAATTATAATCATTAACTAATTTTAATCATTATATACATAAATATCTTCATTTTATGTATATAAGTGCAAAATTTTTACGGTCATAATTATTCAACGATTTTTAAAAAACTTTATAACATCCAGAATATTATTGAAGATGTCCAACAAAAAATAATGTTCTTGTGTTTACAGTGTTAAATTCCTTAATCCCCTGAATAAGAAGAAAGTACACATTTGAAAAGTCGGGAAAATTAAATTTTTTTAAAGTTTCTTAATTTAATAAATATTTAAATAAACCAAATTGACCATAAAAGTCCAAGCAAAATAAAATAACACAATCTTTAAAGAAATTAAAAAAAAAAATACCTAACTTGTACTATATCGAAATTAAAATTATGCCGATATTTTTGTAGTATAAATGTAGGAAAAATTACTTCTGTATAAATAAAAAGTGGTTTTGTAACGAATTTATTTGATTTTTCGAGAATTTCTTTGTCCGCACAGCACGAGTAGCACAACACCTTTTCAGCAGGATTTTTCAAGTTTCCGATTTGAACATTTCCGATTTGTTTTATTCAAAGTGTGATCTGTGTTTTCATTAATATTACATACCAATATTACATACCCAGCAAAAATTAAGATCTTAATAAAACTTAAACATGACGTCAATAATAAAACATGAAAGACTTATGTTTTTATCCCAAAAAAAAAAAAAAAAATTTATATTTGATGAAGAGGATAAGATCAACAAGAAGTTAGAAAGAAATTTTGGAATTAATTTTTTAAAAGTTTGCCAGTTTGAAAAAAAATGTTGGATCTGCAGCAGACTAACAATTTGAATTTGAAATTGAAAAAATATTGAATTTTTAAAATTGATTTTTGATGTCGTACTATTTCAAAATATATATAAAAAAAAGTATAGCAGTGAGGGGACTGCCGACCGAAGTGAAAACATATATTTAAAATTTAGTGTTCGCTGGAAGACTTTGTCCTGCCACGGACCGCCTTACTTCTATATAAGAATTTTCATGCTATTCGGAAAAATTTTATATTTTCACCCCCTCAACCTTTGATTATTTCTTTCAAAATATTTTTATTCAGATAGCATTTTTATTTTATAATTACACCAAACTATATTATTACATTTAAATTGAATACTGTTGATAAAAAAATAAAATACTGGGAGCACTATTGAATGAAAAATAATCCTCAAAAAGGATATTTAATTTTTTCTTTCATTGTATTTGTAGAGCTGTAGCTAAAATAAAATAAATTCAATTTTTTTTACATATGATATTTTGTTTTATGGGTCTTGAAGCCTCTTTTAATGCCTGCATTTAAGATCTTGCTACAAGGAAAAAAGAAAACATAGCAAGCAAAGTGCAGTTTATTTTCTGCCCCCGATTCGGTTCATCCGTACATCCGGTTCATCATTAATGCACATTATTTTCATCTTTTATCACTTCATTATATTTTAAATTATGGGTTTTAATATAAAAGGCAAAGTAAAACATTAAGAAAAATATAAATTGAACTTATTGAAAAAATTAATATTCACTTAAAATACATAATAATTTACACATACATAAAATTTGTATTTACATACATTTCATGGAACTTCATTTACATTGTTTTCACTGTTTGCGTTATTAATCATTACATTTTATTTTTAAAAAAGATACTATAGGCTTATCGTAGCTGAAATAAGAAACAAAAAGATTTGGACGACGCAGTCCCACTCATGATAAAATTATTATTAGGTAGCCTTGACAACTACTTATTTTCGCACGAGCTGCAATTGCAAACAAAAGAAAACAATATTAGGTGCGTGTGCCACACACATTGGCAGCTTTCACCGGAGTCAATAGTTGGCAAATGTTTTTTTTAAATTTGAGTGAGAAAGCTTTGCAATTAAATGATCCATTTACAGCAGATGACTCCTCTGAATGCGGCCAATGTATGTGACACACGTTCTCTATTTTATTTTCTTTTGCTTGACATTCGATGGTCGAAACACGAAATGTCTCCTACCTATTACTTATTATACCATGGTCCCAGTCAGAGAATATGCTGGCGACATTTATAAAACTACAAATGTTTTTATGTTTGTCATGAAGTTCAAATACACGCTCTTGAATATTGGCTACCAGGCCCTCAGCAAATGCAGCAAGCATGGCAAAATTAAACAAGGTAGTGTAAGGGCGGAGAGCTGGTGACCGAAACTGTCAAAACTAAGCTGACATATCATACAAAATCTGCAACCAATGAGAATGCAATATGAAAGCAAGAATTGGCAAATATATCAAAATGGATGAGTTTGACAGTTAGGTCACTTAGAAAGAGAACACATTTAGCCCTAACACTACCTTGTCTAATTCTACTATGGCAGCAAGCAACCATCAATAAGTTTATCTGCTGACAAATCGTTCCTTCATAAAGAAATCATGAAGGATATTTACTGTTTTTCTGTCAATGTATATGTAGATCTATAGCTGAACTAAAATACGTTTACAACAACAATTACCACGACGAACAACGTTAGAGGGGATGAACCGAATTGGCGGCGGAAAATAAACAGCACTTTGCTTGCGATGTGTTTTGTTTGCCTGGAAGCAAGATCTTAAGTGGAGGCATTAAAAGTGACTTCACGGCCAGTCAACCAAAAAGCAAAAATCAAAAATTTTAAATTTATTTTATTTTAGTCTACAGCTAGCTCTACATATACAGTAATTATAGCTTATTAGCATAACCTCTTTTTGCTTGGTTTTTGCTGCTTTTAAGCGGGAAAGCATATATAAAAACTCGGTTATATGCATCCACAGTGCTTATATAAAAACTCTGTTAAATGCCTCCACGAAGCATATATAAAAATTGGAATATTGTTTCAATAAAAATTGTGTTATGAATTGGTTTAATTTTTAATTATATTTATTTACAAATAAGAGTTTGTCAAATAAGCGTTTTTAAAAAATAAAATAAAAAATAAATTAAATTGCCGCTTCTAACAGTCTTATATCACTTAAGGGTTTTTAAAAAATTTAAACAAACTAAGTTTTAAGTCAGATTCGAATTAAATTAATTTAAATTGGGGCTTCTACCAGGCTTATACCACTTATGGTTTTAAAAAAACATATAAAAAAATATGCTTTAAAAAAATTAAACTTAAGAACGCCAGGTTCATACTACATAAAACTTAACTTAATTTTTTAATTTTTTAAGTCCTTTCTATCTCGAAAAAAGTCAGTTATTTTCTTTTGTACAATCAACTTCCTTTACAATTGAAATTTTTTGTTTGAGTGACAAGGTTTTTTTTTATTTTTGTTCATTTTGAAACTGCACAGGAAAAAGATAAGAAACTTTGACAATTTCAAAGACAGTTTCATATTTGACAGCTCAATAGAGATGTGAAATTTATAATCGGAATTTTAGTAGGGATGCATATAACTGGTTAGTTTTCTATGACTTTGGTTTTAAAAAATTCCTAATTTTGATGCATATAAAAGAGAAACTCATATAAGCGAAATGCTTATAAGCGAAAAAATGCTGGCTATTTTAAGTGACAAAGTTAAATATCTTAAGTTAGAATGCATATAAGCGGGATATGCTTATAAACATAGTGCATATAAGCGATAATTACTGTACATTGAAAAAACAATAACATTCATTAGCTGCATTCCCGTGGTCGTTGATCTAGAGCGCGGCTCTTTTTTAGCTCTTAGCTTTTAGCTTTTTTAGCTCTATTTTTGATCTTAAAATGCTGCAGAGTTTCAAGCATTTTTTATCAAAACGAACATAGTTGGCAAATCTAATAACTATTAATTTTCCTATTTTGACGTTGCACCGCTTAATGGGCGTTTTGGTATTGTTTTCTTTTCTTATTGTTCTTAATACAGCTGTTTCAAGACTGTGATGACAATTTGATATAAAGTTGAACTAACGTTGTTTTACTGAGATTTGATCTGTTCTAATGCCACGGAAATGCAGCTAATGTTTCGCAGCGGAGCAAAGGGAGGGGAAAGAACGATGCGTAAGCAGAGAAACTTATTGATGGTTGCTTGCTTATGTTTTCTAAGTTTCCTATCTTGTTATCTTTGCTGTCTGTATTGATGACGAGAGTTACTCGGAAAAATACAATGACGCAAATCAAAGATTTACTCTCTATCAAAATCGTTCAACGCGCCTAAAGAAGTTTTCACTTAAAAAAAAAAATTCAAATCGATTCTGCTTATAATACAGATTCTATAGCACTTAAAATCCGATGAGCTAGAGTATAACTAACCAGAGTAACTGTTACGCGTTTTTCTCGAAACATACTTTTTCAAAACGGGCCACACTCCTGCAAACAAACTAATCCACCGATTTATATATTTGTTTTTATTCTATTTGTATTGTAATTCTACACATCTTTTACCAAAATTAGCGTCATTGGAAAATTTTTCTAGTTTTTACCGACAAAAATAATGTACATTTTTGATTTTTGGTAAAATCATTTCACTCATCATTTCGAAAAAAGCTAATTATTTTATACCTATAATTCTTCACTTTGTTAATATTAACAGTGCTGTAACTTCGTTTCAAATATTGTAAAATAGGGTTTTATGAGCCGAGAAAATTTTTCTGGAATCAGATTTAGGGGGCTTAACGAACCATTAAGGGGGCTCCAGTACAAAAAACTTTTATTTCTCGGAGAAAAAAATATACTTCTAGTATCCTGTTTTTATCCTCTAAAACGAAAAAATTTTACAAACATAATTTCATTAAATTGGCCCCCCCTAACGTACAAAATATAACACAACAAAACAACACAACTTTTGCTTAGATATGCACTGAAAAACGATCATTTTTTGTACGTTGTATACTATAAGAAAAATTTTCTACTGGATATTTATGATGATTAAAAGCACTCTTATACAGTGTTGTCACGACATATAAAAAAAGTTATCGATGTGAGCCACAAATGTTTCCAAAAGTTTCCACCATAGAACGAAGGTATCAACGTATTAAATTCAAAAGTTCCCAAGCCACGAGAAAGTTTCATTATAACTTTTGATTTCGTCGATACAAAGCAAGGTAAGAAATATGAAAAAAATACTTTTCGGGAAAACAAAACAACTTCTCTTCCTCAACAATAAATTAGGTTTTTGTTACTTTACTTACCCGCCAATTCGGGACCCCTTAAGACTCCAGTACCAGGGAAAACACCCCGTTCTCCCACCCCTCTTCGCGGCCCTGCTTCTAATACACATTCGAGTGTGAGTTTGTGCTTCAAAATATATAAATAATCTAGAAATTCCATAGGGCTTTTCTCAAAATTGTAAACATTTTTAAATACACTAAGTCTTTTTTACAAACTTCGACCACGTCATTAAGAATTGTGTATTGTCATTTATTAACTGGCATGATTTTAAAGCGTTTAAGTGCATACGAACTTTAGCTGCAATAAAATGTAAAAAAAAATAATTTTATATTAAATTTTTATATAATTGTAAATTTGAAATTTTTTTTTATTAAAAAAAAAATCTTAAAGTGTGATAGCCGGAGAAAACATGTGAAGGCCGGAGATTGACCCTTCAAAACCGGAATCTCCAGGCTAAATGTTATGAGATGGCAACTCTGCGTGAAATTCGCTCTTGTAAGTTTCGACGAACCCTTTGCGAACTCGTTACAAATCCTTTAAAACAATGTTCTGAGCATTAACATACATCTTCTGTCAGATCATAACTTACTTTTCTGTTCCTTAAATGCTACCTTGGGTGGAAATGTTGTTAGTTTTTCCGATTATGACTTTAAGTTAATTAACCTTGCTGCCGTACTTGAAGACTTATCTGATGTGAGATGGAATGACTGTTGGTTTTATAACTCGGTTGATGTTAAACTAAATATATTCATGGATAAACTATGTTGGTTATTTGCTCATCATGTTCCACTACACTCTTTATTATTCTTGAATAGAAATAAACTCCACTCAAAATGGAAACTAAGCCCCTCTATTGGCAACTGGGATAAGCTTAGAAAAGCTCGTAATGCCGCCAATATTCTCACCAAACTGGCCAAAATCAATGTTTTTTATTCCAAGCTCAACCCAATTCTAAGCTCGAAGCAGTTATGGTATAACATTAAAATATAAAGAGTTTTCAGCAAACATTCAACTAAATGCTGCTTAAAGTCTGATTACCTAAATACTCTTTCTTGGCAAGTGTAAACCCTAGTCATTCTAGCAATATTAGTAGTGTTAAATTGAGTGTTCCGACTAGAAACTTTCTGTTTGCCTCGTTTGAATTTACTTCTGTTAGTGAAGATTGTGTGGCCAATTGCTTTATGATGAGTGATTAGTTGTATGTGCTTAAACCATACCGCACGTGATATCGTGATATCGCTGCATACTTGGACTTCAGTCGAATTGGAACCACATTAAGCTTTTGATAAAGATTATAAGACGTTTAACGCTTGTCCTGGAGAGGTCTCAAGCTCAGAAAAGAAGAACGACTCCAGATATTTATGCCATCTTCTAGCGAGAGTGGGATAGGAACATAGAAGGAACATAGAAATTTTAGACCTATTTCTAAATTGTCAAATTTTTCCAAACTCTTTGAAAGTGTCATTAAGAAGCGACTATTCTTCCTAACTAAGCGACACATTTGCCTTGAACAGCATGGTTTTTTTGCTGGGCGATCAACTGTCACTAATTTAGCTGTTTTCTCCAAATTTTGCATTTCATCATTTGAACTTGGATATCAAGTCGACGTTGTTTATACTGATTTTTCTAAGGCATTTGATAAGGTTCCACATAATGTTTTACTAGCCAAACTTGCCAAAATGGGTTTCCACTCAAATTTTTTGGATTGGATTCAGTCTTACCATCATAATAGAGTGTCTTGTGTGGAGATAGAGGGAGTTAAATCCTATAAATTTATAGCTTCATCTGGTGTGCCATAAGGGAGTATTCTTGGACCATTGCTCTTTTCATTGTTTATAAATGATGTTAGTAAATGTTTTCAATCTGCAAAATTTCTACTATACGCTGATGACTTAAAGCTATTCAGTCATATCTCTGATTTAAATGATGCTGCTCTGTTACAGAGCGATCTTAGTAATCTACTTTCTTGGAGCTTGCTAAATTTTTTACCATTAAATTCTAATAAGTGCTTTCAATAACGTACTCTAAGTGTAATAATTTTTTAAATTTTTCGTATTCCATCGAGGGTACTCCCCTTGAGAGAGTCAATACCATTAAGGACTTGGGTATAATTTTTGACACTAAGTTCACTTTTGTGAATCACATTAATTATGTTGTTCCAAAATCATATTCTTTACTTGCTTTTGTGCGTAGAAATTGCTCAGAATTTTCTGACCCTCACACCCTAATTAGTCTCTATAACTCGTTTGTAAGATCAAGGTTAGAGTATGCTGCCTTCATATGGAGTCCTTTATACATAATTCATTGTGCTCGCCTAGAGAAAATCCAGAAATCATTTTCTCGATTTGCGCTACGTTCCATAAATTTTGCAGAACCTCTGCCAGCATATGATGCTCGTATTTTGCTTTTGGGATTAAAAACACTAAAAACTAGAAGGAAAATTCAGTCATTGACATTTATTCACGATCTTTTTTCGGGGCATATCGACTGTGAACAGCTATTGCAATTTTTAAATTTTAATATTCCTTCTAGAACGTTACGTAATTATTCGCTATTTCATTCCGAAATTTATAGAACTCTGTATGCTCTTAATGAGCCTATTATTCGGGCATTATCTTTGTATAATGAATTGTCTGTTGAAAATAATTTAGATCTCTCTGTCTCGAAATTATCTTTGAAGAATAAACTTAACACTATTTTTCGTATCTAATTAGTATTCTCTTTATGCTTATCTTTATTTCTTAAGTCTTCATACATCAGTGAATACATACTGTACATTTTTTTATTTAATTTTTTTTTTATTTTCTTCCTTGTAAATTTATTTTTACATTAGTATTTAAGTTAATTTGATTTTAAGTAGTCTGTAAGGATGTGTAATCCAAAGACTTTATGAATAAATATAAAAAAAGTGGGATGTGGTTTCCTCCTCGTCCGGCAGTTTTTGCAGAAGTCATTTGCGGTGACTCCCAGTCTGAAGGCATATCTGGCTACTAAGCACTGCCCTGTGGTAACGGGCACCAGCGAGAGAAAGGATCTCGATCGCTTAAGGTCTAGAGTCAGCCAGATAATCACCGTTAACTCACAAAATAAGCCTAACTTGTTCCCGGTTTCCAGAATTATGGAAGACTGCCATTGTTTTGCCTGTAGGAAAATCTGTTTCTGCTTCTGAACCCAATGACTACCTATTAGTATATTACCGGCATTGGGAATGGTACTTGAGCGTGTAATGGTCAACCAAATCTTTTTTACATCTAAAAAGGAATAAGTTATTATCCTCTTTACGGTCTGGCTTTAGGACTGGTCACAGATGTACCACGACTATCGTAAAATTTTGGAAGATATAAGAATCAGTTGTGACCAAAACTTTCTGTTGCTTTTGATTCCGTTAACCATATGCTTCTCTACAGTAAGCTTAGTATGCTGTAGAAGCATAAAGAAATCTTCCGTAAGACATGCATTGCATTTTTGACAGCGAAAAGGTAGCGACATTTTTTTTTCGTTGGTTAGTACGCTGTTGAACCGAAAAATTGTTCAATGCAGCCAAGTTCACAACCATGATTGGAGAGTTAAAATGTCAAAATTTCGCTGTCTTTTATATGTTAAGCTTAGTATGCTGAAGGAACGAAAATTTTTAGGTATTTAATTCTACACGCGAAATTTTAGTGTAGACTCAACACTAACACATACTTACTATAACTTGTGTGTTGAATGTGTTAGTTGAACGTCATTGTTGAATGTCAAATTTCCAATAACTATAACTACTATAAAAACTACTTTTTATAAATCGGTGCTCACACTAATAAATTTACTGAAAAAAGACAGGTTTTTACAACTTTAAATGCGCATAACTTCGGTAAAAAAAGAAAGATAAACTAACTTTTTTTTTACTTAAGATTAAATGTTGTTTAAAGCTGCATACTAAGATTTTATAATAAAGGCAAAAATTTGGAGAAATTTAAGTTTAAAACAAAAAATAGCAAATTTTTTCAAAAATAATTCTTTTTTTTAATCTCCTGTCCAAAAAAACAATTGAACCTATGAAAATAAAATCTGAACATTTTTCTTTCCAGATAAGATCGTTGAAACATTATGTTTTTCAGTTATGCACTCATTCTGGGTAGAAGCACAAGTATTAATTTGAAGAGCTACTTCTTTGGAAAAAAACGACCTAGAGCGCCCTCTAACCCTTTTTCAAAAAAATCTGAAAAATTTTCAAAATTTTTTTTGTGACGAACTTTCGAATTCCGCTTCAGACCCCAAAATTTTGACAAAAAAAGTTTACGCCCTAGTATGTATATTAAAAGTTTCACTACGCCTTAATTTATGTATACATATATAGATAGACTGGCAGGCCACAGTTGTCCGCGAATTTGTAACAGACGTTTTTTCGTATCAATCTCCTAAAGACAATACATGTCAAACGAAATAAAAAAATAATTTTCTGATGTTTTTTTTTGTCTTATAGCGCAGCACTGCATTTAAATCAGGTCTGGGCATTCTAACACAGTCACATTTTATTTTGTCTTGTTGGTACTGGTGCGCTCTCGAATAGCGCACACTAAGCGTGTGTTGTATGTGTTCATTTTTTATATTATGTTTTTATTTTTTGTCATCGGTAGTGTTCAATATTTCTTCTATGGTTACATTAAAGCTCCAGCATTTTATTCAAAGTAAATAAATTATATTAGTTTGCTTGCAGTGGAAAATTAAACATTCTACTTCGCCGGAAAAATTATCTGCGGAAAAGAAATCACTTTCTAATTCAGAGTTAAAAATTTTGTATGTTTTTTGTTGTTGTTTTGTTTTTATTTTAACATTATGAAATCTTAATATATAAGGATAATTAAAAATATAATCAAAAAATTTAGTATCAGAAAACTAATATAAATAATATAAATTAATTATTCAAATTACTTTATACGGATAATATGAAATTCTACGAAATAAAAAACATATGCACAAGTATTATGAATGTGCAAATAAAAAAGTTAGTTTTTTAAGAGTGTACATAACATTTGCGACATAGGTCTTCACAGCATCACCTTCAGCGAACGACTGAATATTATTCTTTCTGTTGTGTGTGTAGTGTTGCCACGACGATTCTAAAAAAGTATCCATGAAAATAGTATCCATGCATCAAAATCCAAAAACCAATAATATATTAATTTTTTGAACACAAATATACAACTTTAATATTTTAAAATAATGAGACCCAATTTTTAAGTTTTCATAACAATTTTATTTATTAAATTTTAAGACTAACAAATATTTTCATTAAAATATAATAATGGGAAATAAAACATGTATAAAAAAATAAAAAGCAACATAAATTTCAGTACTTCTGTCTTTTATATGTGCTGCTATTGCCCTGTAATTAAATTTATTTTATGAGTATAATATTTAGACAAATCAGTATACAAAACAAAACATAATTGTACTATATATTATATGGGTTGCTATTGATTTTTAATTTTATAAAGCTAACATTGCACGTTGAAAAAAAGATTTAATTTAAAACATTTATCTTAATAACTTAAAATTTTATTTACATAAATAATACAAAAAACATATTCCAAATAAGTTTTTTAATGCATATTATTCTCACTAGGTGGCGTATAGGGATGTGCAACTGCCAGCAAAAGTCGACTTCGGCTTTTTCAACCGTTGAAAATGTAAAAGTCGACTTTTCGACTTTTTGAACCTTTAGAAGTCGACTTTTCAACTTTTTTCGACTTTTTTTAAAATATTTTTGTACCTATTTTGCAGGGCAGTTAAGAAGCAAATGATTCAATATAAAAAATGTGATTTATTGTTAAAAAATAAACTAAAACATGGTACTTCAGTAAATAAATAAAATACAAAAAACAAAATATTGCTATTTTAGTTCTTATATAGATAATCAGACTTCTTATGAATAGTTTTTCCTTGGTAATCGGAAGAGGGAGAGTTAATTTTCAAAATAAAATTAAAGAACATTTTGGAAATGTAATAGAAATTTTTTATTGCCAATTTCTTCATCAACATTCAATATTCATGAAAGTAAAAAAATGTGATGTCTCTATCTGCTATCTTAAAAATGAAAACTCCCTTTTCCGATTCCCCAGGAAAAATAATTCATAATTGGGCTGAATGTCAAGCCCTAACCGCCGAATTAACGTATGCATTATAAACAAAATTTTACAAGAGAAACATTTTCCTTCTTTTTTTTTTGCATAAGCGGGACATGTAAAGCGAAAGCCTGTTTCGCAATTGGTTCGCTATGAGAACAGCATGAGAAAATAACCTTTCGGATGGCACCGAAGTTGCAAGAATTGATAAATATTTTTTTGCAATGGCCTAAACAAAAGGAAATTCAGTTTTCATGCATTTCCAGGCAATAAGCGGATTTTTATTAAGTTTTCGATCAACAGCTGGGCGAGCCAGATAAAGGCGCAGCTGAGTGGGCATCTCTTCAATTTCATCAGTTGTAGAGTCCATGTTTGTTTTAACCACCTCATCCAAAATACATAATATGTCACTGGTGTCGGATTCTTGATTATTAGATGTCGATGTCGATGCTGCTATCACAACTTCTTCATTTGAAATTCATGTTTGTCTCATCTCGGCATTCACAAGATCACCTAAATAGAGGGGGAGGGGGTAATATTTGCAGTAATTATTTATGTACTGCTGCTTACCAAGGTGAAAGATTGCTTCAGAACGCTCACAGATATTTTTAAATGCGTGCTTTTTGAACCTAGGATCTAGAAGTGTTAAAGAAGCGTATGATTTAACCAATTCAATATTGTAAATTTTTTTTGATTTCAATGGCAAGCACTCGTTTTAAATTCTTGCCAATTTGGCTTAAAGCAGAACATTCTTCTGTTTTCTATAATGAAAAATTAATCGATTTGAGCGTAGTTTGAATATTGTGAATATTAATTTGTATTAACAGCTCTGTTCTGGCAAAGTAACAATTGTTACCCGCTATTCTTGATATTTCTATGTGTTTGTTGTAATGTTTTTTTTAAACGAAATTTTAAGCTCAAAAAAAAAATAAATTTTGATAAAAATTGTCACCTGCTTTTAAAATAGTGACAATTTCATTAAAACATTTTGTTACGCATGTAACGTAATCAGATGATACGCAATTACTTTGTAACACTTCCACTTACAGTCTCTTTCTTTTTAATTTTGCCGACCACTATTTTATATTTATCCAATCAAGAGTTGCTAACGCAGCTTTATTTGTTGTTAAACAGCTATTTCGTTTATTAGTTTAGAGAAGACAGTTCTCAGATTAGCGTTAAGGTTTTTGTTTCGCATAAAATGAAAAAAGTCGAAAGTAAAAGTCGAAAGCAAAAGTCGACTTTCGACTTTTTTCAATATCAGAAAGTCGATTGCCAAAAGTCGAAAATTATCAAGCAAAAGTCGACTTTCGACTTATTTCGACTTCGACTTGCACATCCCTAGTGGCGTAAAAACAAGTAGTCTTTTTCAGACAGGGTCAAGATATTTTTATCCCAATTTATCGGAAACAAAAAAATTTAAGTGAATTTTTTTATAATTTATTAATAAGGGTACTTTACGGTACAGTTTGCAATCGCTACGAGAATCTTAAGGGTTACAAATAACAGATTTGCTTAAAAAGTCCCTTGGGTATGGCAGACTTAAAATATTTTTCACAAAATTTATAAGTTCTTTATAAATACATTACTTTAATGCATGTTTTAATAGGACAATATTGCCCAGAAATGTCATCATTTATCTTTACGTTTTTGTCCAATTTAAGGGATTGCTTAATTTTATACTTTTCGAACAAAAACATACACTCATATTAAAATAGATTTTTTAAAAAAGTATCCAAACTTACTCTGAGGCTTAAAAAAAGTATCCGTCAATTTTTGAAGGAAAAAAGTATCCAAATGGATCCAATTGGATCTAAACGGCAATACTGGCTGTGTGTACATGTGGAAAGTTACGCTCAGAGAGCACTTCAGTGAGCTATGGGGCGCCCAGCAGTTTTAATGCAAGGTATATTCAACATGGTAGTGTCGTCACAGAGAGGTGGGTACCGTCGCTGTCAAACATAAGAAGAGCGTAAAAGACAATGAATAAAAGCTGACAGAAAACTTTCAAATGTGTTACAATTTATATTGTTTTCATTTTTGTGCGTGCTGAATGTTTATTTTCGTATATATCGTGAAGATTTCATTAAATCAAATATATAAATCTGTTTATAATTACCAACCTCACAGTATTTTAATGGCTTTTTTCGACTCCATTCCCGAGTGTCATAAGTTTTGTAAATTTGTACAAAAAATCTATAAACATGAAAAACGACGCCGGAGAGTCTGTTGATTTGTGCTGCTCCAGAAAGTGGTCGGCATCCAACAGAATCATTCATGTCAAGGACCACGCCTCTGTGCAATTGGTCTTGGTGAATGTTGATGCAGAAACCAATCGAATCAGCGTTGGTTCCAAAGCCTATGCAATCTGCGGCGAAATCAGACGTATGGGTAAATCCGATGATTGCATTGTGCGTTTGACCAAGAAGGACTTCTACAAATTGCACAACTTCGTGGCATTTTATCACTTAAAATCTCTTCAAATCACTTTTATATAACTTAATTAAAATCTTTAAATCAATTTAAAACAAAAAAAAAATTGATAACTCAATAAAACTTATTGAAAACTTTTGTTATTTGCTTTGCTTTTATTTGTAAAAAACTGATTTTTACAGCTAAGGTACCCACCACAAGAGAGAATTTTGTCTAATAACAGTACCTTCATACATATACCTTGTTTTAATGTATCTCACTTTTCGCCTGTTTTGATGAGTTTTTTATAGTACTATAGTCTGCTATTAAAAAGTGAATCTCGGATTTCTTGTTTGGTACACTTTGTTTTGCGGTTATGGCTCAATATGTTTTTCTTTATAAATATTTTTTACGATATTTTAAAACTCTTTCCGTAAAAATTAGCCCAGTACTTTTGGAGTTAAATGGCAACCTAAAATGTGCACTTCAATTTTATATAATACCTAGTGTAGTTATGCGGTAGATAACAGATGGAACAAATTGTGGCTATTAACTTGTGTTTGTGTTGTAAATTGTGTTGACTAACATAATGATGTTGAAAGAAAAATAGTGAATCATGAGTACGGAACCGCAGCATTGGTAGATGGTAACCCGAGCAATATCGAGTATTCTGCTAGTTATTCATTTATTCAGAGAAAACTCCCATTTCTCTAATGGGTATTTAAGTTGCAATGAATGTCTGGAAATGATTATTATGCATGACTAAACTGATATTGTGTGAATGTTCATAAGGGCAAGGAGGTAAAAGTTGATAAAGTTTTAGGAGTTTGGCTGCAAAATTTGCTTGAAGCGATAAGATTATTGGTTTATTTGTATTATTTATTATTTTTTTCAAGTGTTCAATAGAACTTACCTGAAATCTTAGCAATTTAAAAAAGAATTTCGAATACATTTTTCCATATAACTCTCGAAACTAATGTAACAGTGCTGATATCGATATTACTTGAAGGCGCAGTCAATTATTTGATATATAAAAATTTTCTTGATTTATGGCATCCGTTTTCTTAATTTACTCATTATTTTTTTCCAAATTGTTATTATCCTTTTATTGTGCGGCAATTGTATATTTGTTAATTCAGCTGTCAATTAAAGTGATTTACGACTTTTTCATTTGCATTTGTGGTACAATTCACAAAAATTATTGGCTGTCAAAAGTTGAACATTCCATTGTTAATTGCATATCAAAGTGTCTAAAAAATTTTTTTTTTAAAACAAAATATAATATATCATCTGATCAGACATACAGCCATCAAACACCATACCGACTTCCATGGACGATCAACCCAGACAGAGTGATTTGCCTCTTTCAAATATGGACAAATATTAAATTTTTTCACACATCGTTTCTAAAATTTTAAATTTTAACTACAACAACAAGCTATGGAATTTTCGTTTATGAATCATTAAAATCATGAAATACACCACAAAAACAAACACTCAATAATAATTCAAAAAAATTTTAGTATTGAAACTCCATGAGGTAAGATTAAAAAAACACAAATCCTTTTATCAAGATTTTTAAATTGCGATCACGTTTGGCGGGCAATGTTCTGAGCCAGGAAAGTTCAAGCCAAGTAGAAGAACAACAACAAGAATAAAAGATCAATGCAAATTTTAAACAGACAAATATTAAAAACAACCTCATAACTTGTAACTGCAATGCGACGAATTTCAACAACAACAGTTTAACCAAAAGATCTGCGAAAAAAACAGAGTTTGCATTTGTCAAATAATAATAATAATAAAATATGCCAAAAATTTCTTATAAAAAGTTTTGTTTTCTTTATATGATTTTTTAGTATAATTTGACAATAGCATACGAATTGTTGTTGGCTACTTTTTTTTTACAAAAAAAAAAATCAATGCATTTCAAGCATTATTTATGTGCTGTTTTCCTTAAAAGTTCAAGAAATTTACGATTACTACATGTTCTTCTCCTCCAGCCATACTAAAACTCATCAATATTCAGCAAAGTTCAAAAATTCTTTTCACATTTGGAATATTTTCTTATTGTTTCTCATTTTGTTTTGTACTTAATGGGTGTGCCTTTTTAACCAAAGCAGCATACCGTGTGGGTTGCTGCAATATCACATCTTGCAATTGAAATGCATTTTTCGGCTTAAATCTATATTCTGACATTGTCCTTGCAACAATATACCATGCTTTTTTGTTATTATATTAAGACCTGAATCACTTTTATGCCGCATTAGTTACTTAATTTTATTGTTTGCATTCGTGATCTTCAGAGTTTCGCATTTGTGAGATGGTAGATATTTTGTTTTTAATTTGGTGAAATTTGGCCATTACCAGAAAAACAAAACAGTAGCACGTTCTTATCTTAATAACGTATTATTTCATTTATTGTCTTCCTTATTGCAATACATTTTACGAGTACTTAAGTTCTGCTAATGAGTCATCATGATTTAGTGTCAATATGAAAAGGAAAAAATGTAAATGTAAATTGTGAATTTATCTGTATTAGTATCGCCTGTGGTCGAAATTCGACCAACTTTCTGAAATTTCAGTCGTTTTTCTCATTCTGAGGCATTGACCTTGCCTTAAGAAAATGTGTTGTACTAAGAAAATCTTAAGTTGAGAAAGCAACAGTTTTCGAGATATCGTCATAACTTTTATATCAAAATTTTTCAGAATTTACTTTTTGTAAAATAAAAAAAAGTATTATAAAAAATGCTTTTTGTAGGGTATCCGTAAGAGACAGCGAAAAATGTTTTTCCTATATTGTATTAATATCTAAAATTTCCTCCTACACCATGTTCTTCATTTCTCTTAGTTTAGGCTTTACTTCAGAAATATTTTTTCGATGCTCAAATTTCAGGTCAAAGGTCACATAACTATTCGATGAACTTCTTCTACCTATTCTAATTTATTTAAAAAAAATATCAAAATCGGTTCAGAAACACGGAAGAACTACGCCTATTTTTATATATAACAAAGTGGCTTAAAACATAGATTTGTGTACATAACTTTGGAGTGGTTTGAAATATTTGAAAAATTTTTTCACAGAAATTGTTTTCTAAGCTGTAGAACTTTGTAGAAAATATAAAAACAACATTTTGAAAAATTAATTTTCATCAAAAAATCATAGGGGGTGGTAGCTCATGATTTTCGATGATAGAAACTGTTTTTTGCATTACGTGTCAAATGAAGCAATTTTTTCTAAGAAATGATATGTCATATGAAAGAGTGTGAAAAAAGAAAATTTTATAAGAAAAAAAATTACAACAACAAAAATGTTTGGCCTATTTTTTGAGCAAAAACTCAATATTTTAGAGGTATTTTTTAAGCATATAAAACATTGAATTGGTGTGATAGTGGTTAATCTTTTCTTATTTCTCCAAAGTCATTTAATTGATCTTTCAGACAAAGAAAATTTGTTGAAAATCGATAAGGAAATGGCTGAGATATTTGCTTGCAAAATCAAAACTTGAAATTTCAATAGTTTTTTTCTCATTCTGAGGCGATGACACTGCTTCAAGGAAATACGTTGTACCGAGAAAATCTACATTTTTTGAGATATCTCAATAGTTTGGATGTCATTATAACGGGAATTTTTTTTTAACATATCATCCGAGAAAAATATTATCAAAAAAGCTTTCGTATACCGTTATATATCTGAACCAACGTCGTTTCATACAAAAATACGTTGTACTGAAAACATCTATAGTTTTCGAGTTATCACAATAATTTTCATGTCAAAATAACGGAAATTTTTCATTATTTGCTATTTGTAAGAAATTTCACCATCACAATATATATTCACACTTTTAACATAAAAAATGCTTATTGCAGGGTATCCGTAAGAGATGGCGCAATATGTCGGAAGTATTTTTTGCACACCTTATCAATGTCTGAAATTCCCTTTTTCATCATATTCTTCCATCTGTTACAGTTAAGCTTTTATTTAATAAATGATCTTTTCACGCTCATATTTCAGGTCGAAGGTCACCAATCTAAAATGTAATCATACTGTGCAGCCAGATCTTTCATTTGATACCTCATTCACCATTCTACCTCTTCCTAGCACTGAGATTCCTTACTAAAAATAGTACAAATTTTCAACGTTAATATTTCGGGTCAGAGGTCATGAATTAAAAATTTAAAATGATTCTGCACATATAGGGCGCAGTACCTTTTGAATGATATAAGTTTCATTGCCCTTATTCTTAAATTAATATCGAAAAAATGTACAACAACACTTGATGTTTGCCTATTAATATATAACTAGTATCGCCTGTGGCCGAAATTCGGCCTTCTATTTCTGTAAGGTAAAGAAACTCAAGTTGTTTTTCACATAATGAATTGTTATTAGTTTGCATGGAAATTCTTAATGTTTACCTTGACGCTATGAGGAAAATAGTGGTAAAGGACAAAAAAGGAAGCATATATGCGTCAATAACAAAAATTTGTTCAACATATAATATTCATTTAAAGTAAATAAATAAATTAAAAGTAAAGTAAATAAGTAAGTAAAAGTAAATAAACGGTATAAAAGTATTACAAATAAATCAAGATAAAAGATATTTCCATATTAAATAAATAAATTAATGATTTAAAATTTCAGTATAAACTATATTTTTTGTAAACACCCTTTCATCGTTAGCCAAATGTCCTTGTCCATCAATATCAGAAACATAAAAGCTCAGTCTGTCAAACGATCTAACTCGACTCGTGACAACATACAGTTGACCGTGCGAAAAAACAGGTCGTCGTAACAAAATTCCTACTTTGTTGAAAGTTTGTCCCTGTGCTTTATTAATTGTCATTGCGAATGCATTGATCACTGGAAATTGCGTCCTCTGGAAATCATATGGCATTATTGTTCCAGAGGAATCAAAATTCGCTTGCCGTGAGCGATTCCTGTCAATACTTCCCAATCGATAGCATTATTATGTAATGCTTTTACGCGCATTTTAGTGCCGTTTACCAATGCTTTCTTCGTATTCAAATTCCTTATTAATAAAACAATGCCATTTACTTTAAGTTCTAACTTATGTGGTGGCAAGCCACTAACAGACAATGAATTCAAAAATTCCATTGGATAATTGCTTGCCTCAACTTCATTATCACAAGTAATTTTATCGTAATGTGATAAATTTTTTATCAAATTTTTTTCAAATTCAACGAATTGAATTTCTTCTGGAAGTGCTCTCATATTTTAAGACAAAGTGGCATGATGAAAATAGGGAAATTCGCTCCAACTCGTAACACAATTTCAATTAATATTGCATGCGTTCCATGAGGGACAACTGGTAATATTTGACGAAAATCGCCACACATAAGTACGGTTTTTCCTCCAAAAGGCTTATTTTTATTTTCTGGATTGACACATATATCTTTCAACAAAGTATCTATGCATACCATTACTTGAAGCGGACACATGGAAACTTCATCAATTAAAAGCAACAACGCCGAATTTATGTAATTTGCATAGCTACTAATTGCTTTGATATTGGGTACAGTGTTTTCCATAATTTTAATTGGCAACTTAAAAGTATTATGAAGAGTCCTTCCTCCAATTAACAATGTTGAAGCAATTCCGCTCAACGCAGTTGCAATACATTTTAGATTAAGAGAATTTAATTTATGAATGATAGCAGTTTGAGTAAAAGTTTTACCGCAACCTGCATGGGCTGTCAATCAAAATACATTTAACCTTGTATCGTGATACTGAACTTCACGTATGATACGATCAATAACATCACGCTGTTCATTATTAGCACTTCTATAAATTTCATTAAAAAGAAAATCTCCCTCTAAAGGATCAAAAAGATCTGTGTCATCATGCTCTGGTAATGCTGTTGGTACAGGCAAACCCATCAAAGTACATGCTATATTATGTGTAATCAATATATCTTGAATTTCTAACTGCGCTCGATTGAATGATATGTTTTCGTTATGACCATCTCCAACGAAATCCTCACTAAGACTTTCTTTGAATTCATTCCAAAGTGCCGTTGTCCGACAAATTGCATAACTTCTTTTTGCCATTTTTATAATTTTAAAAGTTATTAAAATATATGTAACTTTACACAAAATTCTCTATGGAAAACACAAATACGCGCTTATAAGACCAAGAATAAATTTGAAGTGGAAGGCTCAAGCTGGATTATAACATACAAAAATATTTCGCAGAATAATGCTGCTTCAAGTTTGCCTAAAACAAAAAACCTGTACTTCCCCGTTTTGAAGTCAAAGTATGGATTTTTCATTGGATTTTAATTTGTTATATGGCAGCACTATATTTTATGATTTTGACATTAACGATAGGTTTTGTCAAAGCTACTTACCCTACCTCATTATTCTGCCATGATCAATGGCTTGGCGTCAAGTGTTATATGAATCAAGCAGCAGTTTAACTGTTTTTTAACGCTGAGAGAAATTAAGAGAAAGCAACAACAACAACAACAATAATACTACTCAGCTCTTTTTAAGTGTTTGCGTCACTCCCGCATTCTACTCTTGCTTTTGTAAGCTACAGCAGCGATGTTCAACAGAGCTTTGTCACTTTGTAGTTTCTTATTGTCCCATTGGTAAAAAAAGCGTTTTACATTTGCTCAGTTTTACCTGTCGTAATGACAACATATATGAATAAAAATTATATTGTGCAAATCTACTCGAAAATACCTATCCATCGATATAAGTATTATGTGAATATGTTGAAGGTAACAAAGAAAAAAAGGGAACACAAACTTTTTGTTTGCGTATTAATATATAGATATTAAAAAATTTATATGTACCTTAAAACTAGTAAAGATTTACACAGTGCGACAAAATGAGCCGAAGTTGAAATACCTGGGAATAATGCTATTTTTCTGGTAGGTCTTGTTAAGTAAAAGGATGTTTTGTACTTGGAATTTGCCGGACACCCCCAAAATCTGGACTTACGGTAAAAAAACCGATTTTGCCTACCTTTGCCCACTTATTAGCCTATAACTTACCTGACTGTCAACAAACTTTAAAAATTTAACCGGATCCTGAAAGACGATACTTAAACCATTCCAACGATATGTATAACGCTCAAGACAACTTGAAAAAGCTGTGTGTATTTACTCTGCAAATACAACTTTGTTTAAATTTTTTGGCTTTTTCAACTTTGACGATTTTTTTATATGGGCATTTCCACAGAAAAGTCTACCGTGACCAAAAAATTCAAATTTATTAAAAACTTATTATTTGATGACATTATCTAAGAAAAACAGTTTAATTTTATTAATTAAAGCAATTCCTTCATAAATTCATAAACCATGATGATGAAAGCGTCTGCAATGTTTCACAAATGTAGTTTTTCTTTTTCGTAAATGTTTAGTAAATGTTTTGTAAACTTTTTTGTTTTAGTTAAAAAGGAAGGCATTGGATAAAGATAATGAAGAAATGGTTGAGGCAAAGAAAAGACAATATTAAATTTGTTTTTAATTACTAAATTACATAATTACTTAACTACCTAATTATTTAATTACTCAATTAAACCACAATGGAAATTTAGGTAACGTAACGCCAGTAATGTAACGCCAGATCAATTTTTGCCTAATAAAAAAGAAACCAGAGAAGAATTTAAGATTTGATCACTTGGAAAATAGACTTATGTTATTTTAAGACCTTCTAAAAAATGTTGTATACAAAAAGTCTTGCCCAATTCAGAAATTTTTGCAAATTTTGTAATCCAAGTCAAAAATCACTTCCGTTTTTTGTACCGTAACGCCAGCACATATTTTTGCTTGTATCTTCACATCCTTGGGGTCGATTGTTGTCATTGTTTTTACTTAATATAAAGCTTCTTAATTACTACGCAAATATTAAAGAAATCTTTTTTAAAATTAGACATTTATATTATTTTTTGTTAATACTTCTTCGTACGAATCGTCCGTGACGCCAGTTTGGAAATGACCATATACTTAATTATATAACAGATACACTAGACCTGTATGGATTCATAAATAATATTTATTTACAATTTGAACGCAATTTAATTTTTAAAAATGGGTTAATAATTGACAAAGTTATTCATTTTTCATGAAAATCGGTTTTTTTGAAAAATCCATTTTCAGCATGACAACTCAAAAATGTTTTCTTGACCGTTTTGTTTTTAAGTCGGCATCATTAGTTTCGCGTTGTAATGACCAGAAATACTCCGAAATAATTTTAATTTTATTTTTTCCTTCAAAATGTTTTTTTATTGTTGCCATTTCTTGGTGAAAATGTACTCCTTGCTCATCGCTGAACTGGCCCATGGTAGAAGAATACAGGTATATGCACCAGATGAGAGCATACTGCGGTATTGTCAAACGAAGCAAAACTTTTTCTTTATTTTCTTTTGTTTCCATTCGCCACACAGCTAAATTTGACAGACATGGCAGTATGGAAAGAGAGCACAGTCAGCGCTGCATATACCTCTATCTTTCTACCATGAACTGGCCTAAGTTTTTATATAAAATATTTCAAAGTTATAAAGACGTAAAAAAAAAAACGTAAAATAAAGAAACAAACCATTTTTTTACATAAGAAAAGCTCTCATTGTATATTGTTGTAATTTTTACTTCTTCCACTTCTTCTTTTTTTTGAAATGTTTTTTAAAGCTTAACTTAAGAGAATGCAAAGAGCAAAGAAAGCAAAGTGATTGTAGGTAAAATGTTCGTCAGCGCAACCTAGACAAGTAGAACTAGACAAGGTAGTGTTAGGGCTGAATGTGTTCTCTTTCTTAGTGACCATAACTGTCAAACTCATCCATTTTGGTATTTTTGCCGATTCTTGCTTTCATATTGCATTCTCATTGGTTTCAGATTTTGTATGAAATGTTAACTTCGTTTTGACAGTTTCGGTCACCGGCCATCCGCCCTAACACTACCTTGTTTAATTTTACCATGAGCGCAACCTGCTGTATAATGATTCACTAGAGAAAAAGTCCACAAAAACAAAATACATCTCTTAAGTAAAGCTTTTAAAAAAAAATCTGCATTTAAAAAAAAAATAAGAACAAGTTAGAATTGCAACCACAATATGCAATGAGAGCTTAAGTTATGTCAGGAATATGTAATTTTGTTTCTTCATTTGATGTTTTCTTTCTCACAGCTTTATCACTTTGAAAACCATTTTATATAAAAAAATTTGCTATATAATAAAAAATAGTGTGCAACTAATATTCAATGTGCAAAAAACCTAATAAATTTGCTATATTTGTGACTTTTCAACAGATATCAGTCATCGGTATAGTTTTAAGGAAATCATAGTATAAAACAAATGTTTCAAATCGAGTTTCCTATTTAAATTTTAGTCATAAAATAACTTTTGACCATAAGATAAATTTTAGAAATAAAAAATGTTTTGACCATACGATATTCTAATGTAAAAATGATTTCTTAAAAAGAATTTGCCATCAGATTTTTTAAAAATTAGTGCATGACTTAAAATTAGCCTACTTTATTCAGAATCTCCTAATGGTGTTTTCGCTTTTGAATCAGAAGCTTTTTCCTCGCCTAGATCGCTGCAATGTTCCCAAATATAAATGCTGCAAGATTGTTAGCAATTTTATTAAGTTTACAAAATATTAAAAATATTATCTAAATTGGATCATATTTATAACATAAAAACGATTTTTTAAGCCGACTTTTGGGAAAACATTAAGTTTTTTAAATTCATTTTTCTGTGTTTTCTTTTTGTATTTAATTACTTTAAAACATTAATTCGCTTATCGTCTAAGTTCACATGCATTATTGGCTTAAATGCCTCTTACCATCTGTTGCTCCGAAAAATGATCTTCGACTAATAAGGATATCATTCCTTATCATTCCTAAATCTCTCGTAAAAATAACTACAAATAACTTTTCCATCACATTCGTAGTATTTACTAATGGCTTCGTACTATTTAGCATTCGTTGAGTTTAGAAAATTTACAACCGAAATCTTTCAGCCTGGTTTGTTGAACAATTACCAAATATAAGGAAATTTATGATTGCAAGGTGGCCGTAGTCTACTGAAGGAGTACATGGCCCGTAAGTTAAAAAACCGTGGTTCGAACCCCAGCTCAGAAAGAATGTTTTGTTTTTCGTTATTAGTTAATGTAACAAATGTATTCGTACACTATACACTGGTTTTTGTATGGATACGCATAAAATATTTTTAATATGTACCAAACTACACCCAATCTACGAATCCTATTTGTGACTGAAAACTATGAATAATATTCGTAGAATGGGCGCAGTTTTTAGTAATATTTACACACAAAATTTTTTGAGTGTAAGAATACGTATTGAAAAGTTCCTGTGAAACAAGGGTAAATGAAATGGTATCGTAACTTATTACTGCGATGGGTACAACATACTATTAAAAATGCATGGTTTAGCTCAGTTTTATGTATAAATATACCTTAGAAAAGTATTTTTGAGTTTTTAAAAATTTATTAACTAGGGCGGGTCTAATTTTTTATCAACCAAGCGTATAGCAGAAACGTTATCTATGATGAAATCTAAGAAAATATCCCCAAGAAACTATAAGTCTAAAATCAGTCCCAATATCGCGCATAGCGAGGTCAAAATTCGAATATGTATTTAAAAAAAAAAACTGTGTAGTTTTATATAAAAAACCAAATTTTGCCAACCTGATATTTAAATATTGTCAAAAATAAAACGATTAAACTTAACAAAAAATATTTGATACAATCAGTGCAAAAAGTACAATTTTAGACTTTTAAGTAAGTCTTGTTTGCTCTCAAGTCAAGTTATTTCAGTTCGACTTTTTGTAGCTCCTGCCATAACATCGTCTCACTTTTTTTTTTTAATTAGGCGTCGCGAAACACTTGAGAGTATAGGCGGATTCAATGACCACCTTCAGCAAGTTCATGGTATAATTATTTGACAACGTAGCCGTGACAGTTTTTTGGCGATTGGTAGTTGTCAAAAACAGCTAAAGGAGTTGTAGTTTGCTGCTGTTGACTAGCTATGTGCTTATTTTTAACTTTTCTTTGATTCATTGCATTTGTTCGCGCAGTTTATTGGAATGTTTTTAGTTTGCTGCGATTGACTAGCTATGTTTAAGTCGTTGCTTATTTTTTAAAATTTCTTTGATTAATTGCATGAACAGCAAATTTTGACAACTACCAATCGCCACTCGTGAGAAAAAAGTCAGTCTACGCTACTACCTTGTCAAATAGTTATACCATGAGCAAGTTTTGCAAGTTTTTTTTTATTTAGCTTTTGGGCTTTATCTCTCTCTACGCTCAATGAGAGAGTAACCAAAACTTGCTGCACACTCTTTGACTTGATTAAAATAATTTAAATTTTTGCAGAAAAATTGTTGAACGTGATCAGTGAATCCCTCTTAACTAAACAAATCGCTCATTTCCTTGATTATGCGATGAAATTTGCGGGTCTGGCAGCGGCGAATCTGCAGATTCTAGATAACCTAGCATTTGCTTATATGGAATGTTTGCGGTGCTTGGAGGTTCGCATAAAATGCTGTCATTACCTCGGATTATCAAATTGACATAATCTAAGCATTGAAAATTAATACTATATTTTTTATAAGTCCTTAATACAGTTGGATCATAAAGCTTATCTCGAAAATACAAAATCTTCTAGATTGATCTTTCGCGCGCCGGTTTTCTATCATTAAAGAGCATTGTCAATAAAACATTCTCTGGATGACCGAAATCGGCATTATTTTCAATTACAGCGTTAACAATATCGCTAAGATTTGGTGGAAAATATTGCGTTGGCAGAACAGAACTAAACTACTTTACATTAAAGTACAATTTTCATATTGTGAAGTTATGAAGGTAAGTTTGTTTTACTGTGCTAAATACAATTCCAGGGAGTTAAGGAAAAAACATAGGTCATCAAAGTCAGTCGAATGCGTGGCGAAATAGTTCACATGCAAACTGTGAGTTACAATCAAAGAGGTGTTTTTGGATACGGCAAGTGCTTACAGGTACAGGGATTGCTTTGGCTTTATCAATTTTGCTATATCTTAATCATCAGAAGGAGCTGTAAGAACTTAATAAGCAGTTTGATATGTCATCTTACATATTGATCATGAAAGTTGGTACACAAATAATACTCTTTGAAATATAGACCGGCAGAAACTCAGCAGTGAAGTGAGACTTCCAGTCAAAGAGCTATCTACCGAAAAGGGGATACATTCCAGTTATAAAAAATCTTCCAAAAGAAGCTCAAGAGGAAGGGAAAGTCTTGAATTCCATCCCTTCCACTTTCGTACTCAGTTACTTACTTACTTAGTTGGCGCTACAACCGTATGTCGGTCTTGGCCTCATCTAAGTATTTGCGCCAGCCATTTCTGTCTTTCGCTTGCTGGCGCCAGTTGGAAATTCCAAGCTTCGTCAGGTTGTCCTCTACTTGGTCTTTCCAACCAAGATGCGGTCGTCCTCTTCTGCGTTGACCGCCGCTGGGTACCGAATCGAATGTTTTTTTTCACTGGAGCATCGTCTTTCATGCGCTGAACATGACCAAGCCAGCGAAGCCGCTCGATTTTAATGCACTTGACTATGTCGATGTCAGCATACAGCTCATGCAGTTCATCATTTCACCGTATTCGGTACTCGCCATTGACGCAGATTGGTCCGTAGATCTTGCGAAGAATCTTTCTCTGGAATGCTCCTAAAGTCTTTTCATCTAAACTGCTCAGCGTCCAGGTTTGTGATGCATAAAGCAGGACGGGCATGATGAGCGATTTATAGAGCTTAATTTTCGTTCGTCGAAAGAGGGCTCTGCTTCTCAATTGCCTATTGAGACCAAAGTAACACCTGTTGGCAAGAGCTGTTCTTAGCTTGATCTCAATGCTGATGTCGTTGGTTGAGTTAATGCCGGATCCCAGATAAACGAAGTTCTTCACAACCTCGAATGAGGTATTGTCAACGGTAACGTGGGTTCCAAGATGCTGGGACTGTTTGTTTGTTGACACCAAGTATTTCGTCTTATCTGCATTCACTGCCAGACCCATTCGCCTTGACTCTCTTTCTAATCTGGAAAATGCTGCACTGACTTCGCGCGTATTATGGCCAATGATATCTATGTCATCAGCATACGCAAGCAGCATAACACTCTTGTAGAATATTGTGCCACTACGTCTCAGATCAGCAGTTCGGATGATCTTTTCCATCATTAGGTTGAAAAAGTCGCACGATAAGGAATCACCTTGTCTGAAACCTCGTTTGGTAATAAATGGTGGGGAGAGGTCCTTCCCGATTTTAACTGCGCTGCTGGTGTTGGTCAGTGTCATCCTGCAAAGTCGTATAAGTTTTGCAGGATAACCAAATTCAGACATGGTGGAGTACAGGTGCTTCCTTATTGGGCTATCAAAGGCGGCTTTGTAGTCGACAAAAAGATGCTGGGTGTCGACTTGTTTTTCTTGAGTCTTCTCCAAGATTTGTCGTAGCGTGAAAATCTGGTCGATGGTGGACTTTCCAGGTCTGAAGCCACACTGATAAGGTCCGATCAGTTCGTTTACAATGGGCTTCAATCTTTCACATAAAACGCTTGACAGGACCTTATATGCGATATTAAGAAGGCTTATTCCACGGTAATTGGCACAGATAGTGGGATCGCCTTTCTTGTGGATTGGGCAGAGCACACTGAGATTCCAATCGTTTGGAATGCATTTTTCTGACCATATTCTGCATAGAAGCCCGTGAATGCATTTAAGTAGAGCTTCGCCTCCGTTCTTAAACAGCTCAGCAGGTAACCCATCAGCTCCCGCAGCTTTGTGATTTTTAAGCCGAGCTATAGCTGTCAGAACTTCATCATAGTCGGGCAGCGGAACCTCAACGCTGTCATCCAAAATTGGGGTTTCCGGAATATCATCTCTATTGGCGGGATTGTTGTCAGCGTCGCCATTTAGAAGCTTAGAGAAGTGTTCCCTCCATAACGTCAGTGTACTCTTGACATCTGTCACTAGATTCCCGATTTCATCCTTGCAGGAAGAGGCCCCGGTTTTAAAACCATCGGCAAGGCGTCTTATTTTTTCGAAAAATTTTCGGGCCTCATTCCTGTCACCATACATCTTAATCTTCTCTTGCTCGCGCTTATCTGCCTCTCTTTTTTTCCGCCTGAAAATATGTCTCTCTTCCCTCCTCTTTTCTTTGTATCGCTTCTTAGCAGCGCGCGTTACAACCGACTGCAGGGTGGCTTTGTAGGCGGCGTCTTTCTCTGCAGTGGCGTCGCGACACTCCTGGTCGTACCACTGGTTTCAGCGAGGGCGTTGGTAGCCAATAACCTCTTCAGCAGCCGCACGCATGGAGTTGGAAATGTGTGTCCACTGCGCGCATATATCATCGATTGGAGGAGTGCTTTGAAGTAGGAGTGAGAGTCGAGTGGCGAAAGCATCGGCTGTCTGTTTCGATTGCAGCTTGTCGACGTCTAGCTTTCTCTGTGTAGGGTTGCGTGTATTCTTAGCTGCGCACAGACGTGTACGGATCTTGGCTGCAACAAGATAGTGATCCGAGTCAATGTTTGCACCACGGATCGTGCGTACATCCAATACACTGGAAGAGTGCCTTCCGTCGATCAAAACGTGATCAATTTGATTCTTGGTTTTTTGATCAGGGGACATCCAGGTGGCTTTATGAATATAGATGCTTGAATCTAGTGCTACTTACGACCATGTTTCGTGCTGCGGCGAAGTCAATCAGCCTCATTCCGTTATCGGAGGTGTTGTCGTGGAGGCTGAACTTTCCGACTGTTGGACCAAAAATATTGTTTGCTTGCCCACCTTAGAGTTGAAGACACCAAGCACGGTTTCTACGTCGTGACGGGGGCAGCGCTCGTAGAAAATTTCCTTGATCTCATCGTCCTTGTCTTCTGTCGGAGCTTGCGCCCATATTAGGCTTATATTGAAAAATTTAACCTTGATGCGGATTATGGCAAGTCGTTCGTTCACAGGTGTGAATCGCAGGACGTGGGGCCGTAGTCTTTTGCCAACTACAAATCCGCATCCAAACTCGTGCTTCTCAGCATGGCCGCTGTAGTAGATATCACAGGGTGCATGTCGAATGCAACCCTGTCCCTTCCATCGCATTTCTTGGAAAGCAGTGATATCAGCTTTGTATCTTTCCATGACATCAGTCTGTTGGATAGAGGCACCTTCCCAATTAAGGGTTTGGACATTCCAGGTGCATATCCGTAAATCATTATCAGTTTTTCGTTTGCGGTAGTCGTCATCAGATTTGGGGATCAGTTTTTTCTTTTCTTATTTGTTTTCATTGAAATGGGTTTTTACGGGTGGGCTTCAAATCCGACGCACAACCTATTTTAAGCCTAGGGAGGCCCGCCGCTCAGATTAGCCGCCAAACTAACGGTTGTCAGTTTTGTCGTTGCCCAGGAAACACCACGTGGAGGTTTGAGTCGACTTGAGGCGATTTCACAAAGATTATGCTGGCCTCGCCAGGTTGAGACAGTCAGACATGTTACATTTTTACATCGCCCCCAGATTCCCCAGATTCGTACTCAGTAGGCATTCTTTTAACATATGCATGTCATTGGGAGTGCTTCTAGGACTTTTTCAATGGAATATTTTTTTGAGCCCTTCAATCAAAGGATTCTAGTAAATGTTTTTCAGGAGAACTTTAAAAATAATGGAATGGAATGGTTTTTGTGGTTTGGGGGTTAAAAAATCCCTGGAAAAATATCCCTTTTCCCGACATTCTAGCGATTTTGGTGTTGAAAATGAGAAGTATTTGGGCTTTGTTGGGGATTTAAAAAATTTCATGTGAAATATCCTTATTCGCGATTTTGAAAACATTTTGGTGTTGGAAGTATTAAGTTGTTGGGTTTTATTGGAGTTTAAGAAATCTCACGGAAAATACCTAAAACATATATTATAATTATATGTAGTTTTTGTACTTTAATTGAATTTAAATGCCATTTGAATGTTTTTCAGAAGTAGTTTATAAAAATGCCTCTTGAAAGAACTTCTTTATAAGGCTAAGAAGAAGCACAGTTTGAGCTATGGAATGTCTTCTGGAAGGAAGCAGTGTTCTTAAGAATGCATGCCACATTTGCATCAAAAATTTTGCTGGGATGTTGCCTGTAAAATCTAGGTGCGCTACTACTGTAGGGTTAATATATTTTCAAAAGTTATTCTTCATTGTGATACTTAATTAATACTTCGTTTTATTCATGGATTATGTTTTACGCTAAATTGCTAGCAAATTTTTTCATACTGTTGCTTTATGTTGGTATTGGCTTCTCTCAAAAAAAAAAAAAAAAAAAAAAAAAACGAAGAGTCAGAGTGAAACCTTTTATTACTCCTTGTATTGCACATTTCACTGTTTTAACCCTTAAATGTCTCGAAAGTTATTGAACTTAATTTTTCTTTGAACTTAATTTTTTTAATTTTACGTTCGAAAACAGACCCCTTCAGATTTAAGTACAAGTAAGTAAATTGTAAACAATTGGCAATAATAGGCATTTAGTGGTTAAACCCAAAATTCTTAACTTAAGGGAACATTTCCTATATTACGTTATAGCGATATAAGTATACATTTTTATTTAGATAGCAACAATGCTACCTAAGCTTCCGGTTTATTGGCTCTTATTTATTAGTAAAAAACATCAAAAAATGTAAACAGCATATAAGTTATAACGACGATCTGATCTGTTTTGACAACGTGCAAACATTTATTTAAATTATGACCAGCTTACAGCATGATGACAGGAGATCCACCCACACGCTTGAACTTGAACTTACGTTGCGGGTGGCAAATCAAACATGAACGTGATCTTAAATCACACAAATTATACAGGAAGCAATGCGTCATCATCAGCAGCATTATCATTGTGAACATTAACATCGTATTTTGTTTTTGTTTTTTTTGTTTGTTATCGAGATGAATTTGCATTTTTGGGAAGGTAGGAAATAAAAAAGATAAAAACTAATTTAAACAAAAGCCAACACTTTTCAAAATTCTTTTATATTTCTTTTTTACTTTTTTCTTATAATTATTGCCTTGTTTTCGTTTAGCTTTCATTTTGTTTTGTATTCCTTTTGAAATATTAACTTCCGTATTGTGAAAGAAAACTTAAGTAGCGCACGTATTAAATTTTATTGTTGACGATGAGAAGTCCTTTTTATGCTGATTTTTTGTATACTTCATTGTTTAATTCATTTTTGTAAAATAAAACTAATATAATTAACAGACAAATTCTTTACGCTTATATTAAGGAATAAATATTTTCTTAATTTAGTTCGTGAAGAGATTCTTCACATTTTTCGATTGATTGTACGGTTTGCAGGAATTTAAATTGCTTGTCGATTGCGATATTAAAATGATGGGCTTTTTTCGAAATTACTTAAATTTTTCAATAGCCAAGGAAATTGAAACCACACAGCAGCTTATTCGGACGTCGTATTCGCAAGAGGCCAAACTGAAAGACGGACATATCATCGCCGATATTCATATCCAGCGCCATCAGTTTCTCCGCTGCCAAAGGATGCCACGCGCCGAAGGTGCAGGCTGAATTCATCTAGTATAGAGAGAGAAATTAATTGGAATAAAAATTAATAAAGCTGAAAAACTTCAAATGAAATTGGGTCAATGCAGTGGTCGAATGGATGAATGGCTAAACGGGTGAAATGTTGTTGAAGTTAAGTGGGCTTTGGGTGGGTTGTGGTCCTGGCAAAAGATATTTAAAAGATATCCAAAGCAGTTTGTCTGCTATACAAACCTCTTTGCTGTAGTAGTGGCAACGTCCATTCAAACGTGTCGATGGCATGTATTCGATAAAGTCCACGTAGGGGCAGTGTGGTAGGAGCAGCGCTAGTCCTGCATGCGTACGGAAGAGAATGAAGAAACAAAAATTGAATGATTTTAATTAGTGCATTTAAATAGTTGAAAGTGAAAGGGAAGTTATTGCAATTTTATTGAACGATTTAAGTTCAACGGAACATTGATTTGTTGCGTTCAGGATTATATGGATACTTTGTAGAAATCGTATGTGTTAAAAATTCTGCAAATATTATCATTAATGACGCACAAGTATCAGTTACATGAGTAGCTAAAAACATTGGTTTGGATTTTAGTACAATTTTGTTTTATATTTGCTAGTCTTTAGTTCAGTATTCAAGGTGTTCTAAGAATCAGAACACAAAATTTAATAACAAATTTAAAAAAAAAAATGTTTATAAACGAGAAAAGCGAACTCTTAAGTTTTAGCGTAGATATGAAGCCATAAAATGAAGGGCATACTTAGATCAAGACGAAGAGAAAGATACGTTTTTTTAAAAAAACTATGCGTTTTGGTTTGAGTTCTTTGTTTTCATACCATACTCTAATACTTTTAAATTGATGCAACAATAAAAGACTAAAGATTTTTTTTTTCTTTACTCATGTTATTAAAAATACCATTAAAATAGATTTTCTCAGCATTTTCTGTTGTGCTGTTAGTGAATATCTTTAACGCGATGCACTAAAATATTTATTTGATCCTACGCACTAATTTAATTTTTTTAATATAAGGTAGTACATTTAAATAAGAAAATAAAATTAAATAAGAAAGTGCACAACAAAATTTATTTGCATTTAATTTCATATTAATTTGCTTATAATTATGTGTATCAAAGTAGAGTCCTCAAAAAAAATGTGAGTTGTTCTGGGGAAGCACCCAGCCTCACGTTGTCATCTAAAATTAAAAAAAATTCGAAAAAATGTCGTTCTGCATACTTAATTGTAGTGCACTAACTAAAAATATGCATATTGAAAAAAAAAATTAAAAAGTGGCGGTCTTATCAACAAAAAAGCTGTTAAATCAAACTTTTTTATATGTTTAAAAAAATGACTTTTTATTAAAAACTAAATTGTTTTAAAGATTTCGGACTTAGCAACGCATGTTTTAAATAACGTGTAAAGTTTATAGCCAAATCGGTTGAATAGTTTTTAGTCAGTGCTTCTCTGCAGTTTCGAAAACGTAATTTCGAGAAAAACGTGTTTAAAGTTTTTACAGCACTTTCATAAACACTACATAAACTTTACAAATTTTTTAAGTTTCGGTCTGAAACTTTCAGAGTATATTTTTAAGGTATTTTCAGGGTTGCCAACTTTTGAAAAGCCCAGGCCCGGAGCTTTTTTATTTAATAATTCTTTTATGGTCTGCTTGCAATTAATTAAAAAATTAATTTTTTCTTTGGTTTTTTCATACATAGTCATGTTTAACAATCATGTTTACAACAAATGTGACACAACACAACTTGCATTTTCCCGTGAACTCGTTTTTTTTTATCAGCAACCAATCTTTGTAGTAGGCTTGTGCTTGTGCTTTCCAGAGACGGAACGGACATGGAACGATTCTTTTGAAGAAAGGAACTAGTTCACGGAAACATGTCCGCAGAACTATCTAGTTCCTTTGCTTATTTGAACTGTATAGAATATTTGGACTGTCTGCTTGTTGAACTACAAAAGGAATTTGAAGCATGTCCGCGGAACTATCTAGTTCCTTTGTTTATTTGAACTGCAGAACTATTTGAAGCATTTGAATGAAGTGCTTGTTGAACTGCTGAGAAAATGTGTAAAGGTCCATGTAGATTTTCAACACATCACTCTGACTAGTCTTAAATCAATTGAACAGAATTTTTTGCTTTTTATTTCAATATTTTTAACTTAAAGAAAAACATTTCTTTAGTTAATATAAAAAAAAAGGAACTTCTATCATTTAGTAAATAATTTCATTTAGTAAATAAAGTTCACGAAGTAAATTTATAAAGTTGCTGAAAAGCGTGCAAAAATAATTTGCAAACAGTTCCTCATGAGCTCGAAACTCAGTTGCATCTTATAGTTCATCAGCTTTAAGCATATTCGCGGAACTATATAGTTCATCAGCTTTAAGCATGTTCGTGGAACTATATAGTTCCAGCAGTTCTATTTATAATAATGAAAGTAGCAAAAGCATGTTCAATGTCATTTCGTGATTGTTTTGTTTCATAGGTTAAAAGCAAAAATAAACAGCAATGCTGAACAATGCACACAACTGGAATGACGATATATCATTTTTTATTTTATCTATTATTTCTTTCACTCTCTTTTACATGCATAATTGGCTTACTTGTCGTCGCTCAAACAATTCGATTAAGTTATGTAAGTGCGAATGAGATGTCAGCTTATGTCGTCGCTCAAACAATTCGATTAAGTTATGTAAGTGCGAATGAGATGTAGCTCAATTAAAAAAATGTTATTGCAATCGGAACTGTTTGGACATGCTTAAATCGAACAGATGGAATGATTGGAACTATGTCCGAGAGTGAACATAGTTCCATGAACTATGCAGGTCCGGAAAGACCCAACTCTACTTTGTAGCTTGGTATCGAGAGCCAATCGTTGTTAAAAGATGTTAAGTAATGTTTCCTTTTGCAACTAGATTCCATTATGCTGTTCCCTAAAATAGTTTTGTATCAGTTAATACACAAAACACAAATTATTGACCAAACTTACATAAATTGAACTGCAAACATTAATTAAAAACTCAGCCGCAGACAAGGTTAATTTATAAGGTTATGGCACTTGAGAGAAATGCACTCTTTTTCCCGCCTTTGCTCGAACTGTCATTGCGCTTTTCTTTGTTCTAAGCATTCATTTTCTTCATTTCTTTTCATCCATTCTGACAGTTCGACCGAGTTCGCTCTCAAGTGCCAGAACCATTGGCGTCGGAAGCGGGGGAAAAGGTGGGCAGTTGCCCCCCCACTTTTTTAGCTAGATAAACAATTTAAAAGGAAAAGTTATTCAAAATATCAGTTTTTTTACAACGATAATATTTTTGTATTATATATTTTCCTCTTCTTTCTCTCTTCTTCATGTTTCATGTGAAGAAATTTTGGTGAACTTTTTTTGCACCACCATTTGTACTGCCCCCCCAGATGAAATTCGCTTCCGACGCGATTGGCCAGAACCTTATAAATGAGCCTTGGCCGCAGAACTCAAAAGAAAAAGAAAAACAGAAACGAGTTCGTCAAGTTACCAAAAGAAAAGTTACGACTGGTTACGACGTTCCTTCAAAAACGAAGTTCAAGAAATAGAAAGAACGTCAAAGTTAAGTTAGCGTTCATTAAGACAAATGGTTCAAACATTCACTAAAAAAAGGGTAAATCAACACTAATAAATAAGTTAAACAAATTTTTTTGTAAGAAAAACTTGATTTAAATATAGATTAGAGCGAAAGCCGGAGAAAATGTGCCAGGCCCGGAGCCCGGAGATCGGCCCTCAGGCCTCAGGCGAAATGGTATGTGTTGGCAACCCTGGGTATTTTCATAGCGAAAAATATAAAAAAAATTAATTGTTGGAATTCTTTTTCCGTGAAAACAACACAAATGTTAATTTTTTATTATGACCAATGCAAGTTGCTAAAAAAACTGTTTTTTTTTTGGATTTTCTTGAATAGCCTTCTGTTGGAAGCGAATTTTCCGAAATAAAATTACTATTTTTTTTTAAAAAATAAATTTGTCAATGGATTAAATAATAAGTGTTCTCTGAAAATTCTTACATATGAGCTTTTTAAGGCGGCTAAGATAAAGTGAATTATTCAAGGGTTAACTCACCAATAAAACCTGAGCTCGGCGGGTTCTTGCGTATCGGTCGACTACCTGCGAACATTTGCAGACTCTGCCACAAGCGCCAAACGGAGTGAGGATGAATAAGATAAGCTCGGGATTTCGGATAACGTTGTCTATAAATCTCATAATTTGTGAATATATCATAATCGGCACTTGTTAGCCAATCTCCTAGCGTGCCATTATATTTGCCCGGATCCCAGGCGGCAATGGTGACATTTTGAAAGATGGGCGCATGCGTAAAGCCAAATTCAGCCTTAGTGACAACCTATTAAGGAAAAAGGTTGATGTGTGAGTTTTGGGGAACTCCAAATAAACAAGAGACTATATGATATTGCTATGGTTATAAGAATAAAATTAACAACAACAACGGCAAAAAAAAATTTACTAACTTGTGAGTTCACCACGCGTATCGTCGTTTTGCTACCCACATCCACCTCGTAGCCGCGAGTAGGTGCATCGTTAAAGCGCATTACTATATCGTGGCTATCTGAAGAGAAAACAAAAGATGATAATGTATTTTGTAATAAATTAGAGTAACTTGACAATGTAGGATGGATTAATTTGTTTTGGTCCTGAAATCATTGATTATCGAATTCCACTTAAATTTCTAAGCTTAAAACTCGTCACGAGGATATGGGAACGGTAATTTATTTTCCTCTAAATTTCATTTAAAGAATTTGATAATGTGAGAATGTTCACCGTAACGTATGAGTTTCATTTAATTTGATTTATTTTTTTTTAGTTCAAAGGCACTCATACGGCATGGTGCACTTTTATAAAAAATCAAATCAAAATTAGCTAATTTTCGTATAAAGAATTTACTTTAATATTTAAATTTTGTTTATATGATTTCAAATCACATTTATTATGTCCGAGAGGCAGCGTTGCAAATGGAAAAAAAAATTATGAAACTTTGATTTGTAGTTTAAATGATACTTTTTATCAGTCGTTTAATGATCGCTGCATCGAGAATTATGGAGCTGGCAAATCAAGGTAAAAAAATCATTACTCTAAAGTCTTGAAAATTTTCAGAGAGAAAATTTGTCCAGAAAATTATTATTATTATTCCTACCAAAGATTTATCCGCAGTATAAGCGTGTGATTCTTTTGATAGATTCGTCGACACTGCATGATGAAAAGATGTTCTCCTCGATAACGTTAGTATAATATTTCAAAGTATCATTGATTGTAATGACGATTCCGAAGGTATAAAAAACAACATTCTAAATAAAAAAAAATTTTTGTAAAAGAAAGAAATGTTTAAAAATAATTAAAGTAGCAAAATTTGGATTAAATAAATAAAAGAAAAGTTGCAATTTTTTGATTTAACAGTTTTAACTTACACTATTTATAATAATAAAACACATTTTCTGTTTGTTTGTTTGGCCTTTATGTAAATCTAAACGGCTTAACGGATTTCGCTCAAAGTAGGTACACATATTAAGTGCATCCTATGTTAAAATGTTACATACAGTACAACTTCGATAGTCCTGACACATATAGTTTTAGGGTCGTTCGGATTACCGAGGTTGTCCGGTCTATAGAAGTAACAATTTTTGAAGTAATATTGATAAAAAAACTTTTTTATTCGTTTAACATATATTTATTAAAAAACAAGAACAATTTGTATTAAGTTGGAAATAAACACATTTTTATTTGTAAAACTACATACCTGCTATAAATTACATACTAAAAAATGAACTTATTTTGGGTTGGATAATTTTATTGAGGTAGTTTTTTCTTGCTTTTTTTCTAGTCTCTTCAATAATATAATATGTTGCATATCCAAATTATTCTCCTAAACGCACTGAACGCAAACTGCAAACTGCAAATGATTTCTAAGCATCTGCATGAGAGGTATTGGTTTTTACATCTATCGCTTCAATATATTCCTTAGAGTCTACAAGAGGACATGCCAATTCATTTGAATTAGCGTGTTGCTCTTTCTTGATTAAATAAGTCGAATGGCAGTTCATCTACGCCAGTTGCCCAATCATTGATAACCTCTTCAGTGATGTGTTAATTAAGAGTTAAAGTACCGATCATGTTTTGGATAGATTTTAAGTTAGCATTGAAGGAAGTGGACTGCTTTTCAAGACGAAATTCTTGAAGCGGTATTAAGTCTTCATCGTCCCAAAGAGATGCAAGCCTTGGCCATAATGCAGACTAGCTTTTGTTTCAGTTTTGCCAAGCTACACGCGAACTTGCGTAAAAAGAGAACGCCACTTAATAAACGCGTGTAATACTTGCACAGCTTACCTGATAACTTCAATACATACGTATGTAAAATGTACGTTAGTAAGTGTGAGAATTCATAAACGGTAAAATAACTGCTTTTTTGCTTTAAGAAGAAATTTTTTCGGATTGGAGAGGTAAAAATTTGGAATTGTCCGAACTATGGCAGTGTTCGGATAATTGGAGTGTCCGAATGGGCGCATGTCTAGACTATCAAAGCTGTACTGTACTTAGTTTTTGCCACGCCCCCTCCTTAATTTTTCAACTAATGGTATTTTGTTCGTATACTACTTTTTACTAACAGAGTTTTTGTGTATTTAATTTTAAACATTTTTTGTTATTTATATTTCCACGCAACTAAATGTAGCAACATATGAAAAACAGCAAAATTTTGACATTTTAACTCTTCAATAATAGTTGTAAGCTTAGCGGCATTGAACAAATTTTTCAGTTAAACACCGTACTAACCAAAAAAAAAAAAAATGTTCAACTAAATACGCTATATAAGTACTGAGACTTCAGATATAACTTTATACCCTCACTTTTTAATACCGGTTCATGATGGAAGCTGACGAGTAATATCGATTTTTTAATGCAGCTGACTGTAATTTTTTTAAACTAAACAAACTTAAGAATTTATTTTTTCTTACATTTTTTTCTACATATTTCTAATCTTTTCACACCCAACTCCAGAAAGACGCTATTAGCTGATGCTTGCTTTGGTTATTTGTTATGCTTAAACAAACAATTAACATAAAAATTATTATTTCAGAAAACCTTGAAAAATTGTAACGCTGTCTCCCAGACTATTAATTAAAGTGTCACTCCTACGTCACGATGCACTTTAATATAAAATGAAATTTTTTAGTGAAATTCTGGGTAAAATAAAGTTACTATACCTGTATGTTTACTGTGTCTTCTTTTCGTAGAATTTAACTAAGAATTTGAAAAGCAATGTTTCCAGGATGAAAAAAAATGTTTTCGTAATATAATCAAATTCTTAACACGAAATGTGGGGAAAACAAATTCATATTACATATTATTCATATTATTTCAAATACATATTAGGTCGGAGCAGATTTCAAAAAGAGCATAGTATCGATTTGGCTTAAGAATTATTTGAAGGGCTTATATGCAAGCTACAAATTTTTGTTTCGATATCATTGCAGCTTCTATCTCCAGTTTTTCCTCAAAATCAGGACATTTTTTAAAAATTTATTTTATGGAAAATCTCAAGAGTTGGTTCGGTTAAAGAAAAGACGAAATGAGGCAACAAAAATTTCATCATTTTCCGTTCACATCTTCCTTGTCTAAAATATCATCAAAGATGATAGAATTTATAATTTATAATTATATTGCATTGAGTATTAACTGAAGTTACAGATATTTTGTCGCACCTAATATTACTACCAACTACACAAAAAGAAGCAACACTGGAAAACATATTTCGTTTTATTACGACTCTTGTTCTTGAATTGTACATTTATTGCATAATCCGTTTCAAAAGATTTGTCAATAATAATAATAATATTGCGAAAAGAAATAAGTGCACAGATCCTTAGCCGGCACGCAGGTTGCAGTATCATATTTTCCGACAAAAACCTATTGTTTTTGCAAGCAAGCTACAACTCGCAAAATGATATAATGTACGCAGCTTGCATGGCAGAAATTTCTAAAGAAAAAAAAAGCATTGAAAGATTTTAAAATCTTTCGTCAATCATGGTTTGGGCCGCTTTCTCCGAAAAAGGCAAATTGCCCCTTCTTCTTATCGAAAAAGGACGTTAAAATAATTTGGAATATTACTGAGAGCATGTTTTAAAGAACTATCTTATGCGGCATGTCAAGCAAATTTACAGAGAGGGTCACTTTTGTTTTCAGCAAGATTCTTTTCCAGCAAAAAAGGCAAAAATCGTTCAAAGGTGGTGCAGAGAAAATTTGCCATGTTTTATTTCAGAAGGAATGCTCTCTGTCATCCCATGACCTAAACTCCTGGACTTTTCTATTTGGGGTATAATGCTGAGCGAATTAAGGAACATAAACACATGACGGTAGATAACTTTAAGCGATGATCAATGAAAATATCAGATGATATTCCTGAAAACCAGATGCGTGCCGCATGCTCGTCTTTCACATATTGTTTTAAATTAAAAAAAAAAAATTATAGGTGAAAGATTCGAATTTAATGATGAAAAGTTATAAAAAATGCTTAAAATAAAAAATAAAAATTTTTGTTTAATAAAGCTTACACAGTGCTTTTGATTAATGGCATGAAACAAGTGCGACAGCTATTTTGATTCACGCTGTAAAATTTTTTTGCGATCTGACTACATCTTCCTGCTCTTCAATGTCCTTTAAAATGGCAAATTTATTCAAAATCATAAATATGATTTTAAATATGGCTAAAATCAACTGACAAAAGGATAGTTTACAGTTCTATTCTGGCAACTTGACAATAATTAACCAGTATGTTTAAAATTTCTAGGTGTTTGTTGTAACTTTTTCATTTCAAAACAAAATTTGAAGCTCAATAACAAAATTTTTTAATGAAATTGTCACTATCTGAAAAGCAGTTGACAATCTTTATCAAAATTTATTATTTTTGAGCTTAAAATTTTGTTTTAATTTAAAAAAATTACAACAAACACATAGAGGAAATAAAAATAATGGTTGACTATTGTCAAGTTCCCAGAATAGGGCTGTTAATTTACATAAAATTTTATTTTGTTCTCAACTCAATTGCCTGTCAATTCCCGAGTGTCTTTGAAAAAAAAATTTTTTAATACTATTTGTACGACAATAATTATGAAGTAGATCAATAGTTATTTGGTAAAAAAGCATCTGCTTAAAATTTGTCTTGACATAACATCTTCCTATTTCAAAGTGTCCTCTAGTTTCATGGTGTTCAAGAAGATTTTATTTTTTTTTTAACTCTGCAGTCGGTTTCAATAGATTTATGATCGCTGATTCTGAATTTGGCAAACGATTTTTTCTATCTTAATTCAATGTTGAGATATACACCATTAGATGAAAGAAAAAAGTTTAGGAACATTTGAATAATTGTTAAAAAATATTGCACAGTAAGTGCAGAGTTTAAAATCAGAAATAAAGTAAAATTAATAGTGTCCTGTGTTTGGAGGTTCAAGAAAGTAGTTCCAACAATTTCTGATAAATCTAATTTCAGTAATAATTTTCAGTTTCATAGTGAATTGTAGAATTTATACTTCTGTAAAATATACATAAATATTAATTTTTTACATATCGTCGTTACAAAAGTGAACTTGCGAATGTGAAAAATTAAATTTTTCATTTCTAATGAAAATTCTATGGAAAATCTAATGAAATTTTTCAGATTCGCAAGATCACTTTTGTAATTACGATATGTGTTTGCAAGTTTAAAGAATTTAAAAGTGTTTAAGTACAAAATAAAGGTTCGTTTAAAATACAAAAATGTTCTAATAAACCCGAAAGGTCTATGATAACAAGAAATTGGTGACTCCATTGCACCAAATTAAAGTGGTTTTATAAGGGCAGAAATGTATCAAGGAGAGAAATTATGATATTCGATACCAAGTCCGATTTTAATTCATGCCTTTAAATATTTCCAATGTCAACACAACTCATATGCCCTGTTAATTATAGTACTCCAAGCAACATAATTTGCTTAACCCAACGCGCATGTTCTGTTTATCATCCTAACATCCAACCGAAGTATCGTTTATATTAGTATATAGTATAGTTTTAGTAGCAATGGATAACTAACATATGTTCTATTGTTTTTGTCTGCCTCATGAAAACTCAAAATTTTGTATCAGAATTTTTTCTTAAATTTTTAACAATTAAATATGATCGTACAAATAAAACAATGTGTAATTATAGATAAGAATTAACTCTATCTTATTGGCCTTATATGAGGACTAAGCCCTAATGTAATATTTTTTAAAAATTATGAAAATATGCTTAAAGATTCGTCTATTTTTGTATTAAATCTATATTATTATATAAAAGGAGACTCACGAAATTTGATCCAAAAAGCTCGAAAACCGCTGAACCGATTTGGTTAAATCTTTTTTTATTCGATTCCTATGATAATATAGATGTAGCTTACCAAGTTTTTCGAAAAATGTATTTTTTAATTATTGCAAAATAACGCATTTTATTTGATGCCTACATTCAACCAGCAGCACAATATAACAGCCATTTCGTGTAGTTAAGCTGAATTCAGTGATAACCTTCAGCATGTTTTTGTGTGATTTAAAATAATGTTAATAAGTTGAGAGCGAGCAGAAATCTTTCTCTCTGAGCGAAAACTTCATATGAAAAAAACTTTCAAAACATGCTGAAGGTGATCAGTGGATCCAGCTTAACTTTCAGGGAGATTCTTGCTTTCATACAGTGTTAATTAATTTTCTTTGTCAATGTTTTGAGGGGAGTTGCCAGAATTTAGTTATCAGAATTAATTATGTTTTGCAGCCTTGCCAGCCAGCTTTTCCCCACTTGAGATTGTGTTAGTCTATCTATACGAATATATAAAAGCGTTGTGACACTGCACGGATGTTTGACAATCACGCAAGAACCACTGAACCGATTAACACGATATAGGTATCAAACGATTTGTTATTCCAACTTTATCGTAATATGCTATGTTAGATTTGCCACGTCTACTTTTCATGCCCACTTTTTGCAAAAAATGCTATATTTCAGACGATTTTGGCCGTATGAGACTAGAATATGGTAATCTACGTTGTCTGGTTACTTTCGCTAACTTTACTAAAAATGGGCATGACCCACTTTGACTAAGTCCACTTTTCGGGGGATAAGCTTGGAGTAAAGCAAAGCGCACTAGGTTTAAGCTCAATTGAGCTGAAATTCTGGCACTCTATTGTTTCTAGTATGAGATGGTTTAGGTGAAAAATTTTTGTCACACCCCCATTACCGCCCAGAATTTATCAAAAATGTTATACTTCGAACAGTTTTGGTTGTAATAGACTAAAATTTGATAATTTAGTTCATACGGCTACTTTCGCCAACTCTACTAAAAATGGCGAATATATACATTTTTTTCCAAACAGCATGAAAATTCGTATATCGCAGTAAGGTGGTCTGTGACAGGACAACGTCTGCCGGGCAATACTATACATCAATAAGAATGCTGTCTATATCAGAAAATTCTGATCGTCATGCATTGATGTTTCAAACGGAAACGTCTAGCATGTGTTTTGTTCGAAGGTCAATTTACACTTTTACAAATTCACAAAACGATCACAAAAAATTCATTGAATTAGGCAAGGACAAATTCTACTATAACTATAACTATGAATATATAGATAAGGAAATAGATTAAAACATAGATTTATGTATATAACTTTGAAATAATTTGAAATATTTTTCACATAATTATTTTTTAAGCTATGTTTGAAAATGTTTTTCACATAAATTAGTTTTTAAGTTCTAGCACATTGCAAAAAACATAACAATATTTTAAGCAAATTAGTTTTCATCAAAAGAACCATTTTTGCAGGTAAATTATGTTTTATGAAAGAATAAGGAAAATGAAAATTAAAAAAAAATTTAATTAAAAAAAATATGTACAACAAAAGCAACTCTTGGCCTATTGCTTAGTACAAGTTGGATATTTTAGAGGTTTTTTGAAAACAATATAAAACATTGCATTGGTGAGGTAACGGTAAACCTTTTCTCATTTTCCCAATTTACTTAATTGAACGTTCAAGCAAAGAAAATTGGATGAAAATCGATTTGAAAATGGCGGAAATGTTTGCTTGCTAAGTCAAAACATGAAATTTCAATAGTTTTTTTCTCATTCTGAGGCTTATGAGTTATACTGAGAAAATCTATAGTTTTGAGATATTGCAAGAATTTTAATGTCATAATAACAGGCTTTTTTAAAACATACCTTATATCCGTACAAAACATTTCCGAAAAGAAAAAATTACCGTTAATTTTATTAATCAACGACTGTCCATACAAAAATGCATTGTTATGCATTGAGAAAGTCTATAGTTTTTGAGATATTGCCAAAAGTGTGATGTCATTATAACGGTTTTTTTTTTAAATTTAAGAAGAATTGTTGTTTGGCCGAAGCCCAATAACAACAATTAATAACTGAAGAAGGCCGATTAACTGCAACAATTTAAGAAGAATATATTTATTTTTAGAATGTATGTAAAAAATTACATTTTTGATTTCAAATTTTAAAAATTTTTTACCCAAATTTTATTCTAACGCTGTTATGCAGGACTTTTACAAAAGTAAAAAAAAGAAAGCCAGGTAAATTTATGTCATCATAACAATTACCGTTTAAATAAGTTATTCAAATTAAATAAAGTAATTTCTTAATATATACCATTTTTTCATAATTAAACAAAACAAACACAATAATTTTTATATTTTGAATTTGTTTTAATAACACTAAATATTTTCATTTTAAGATTTATAATTTTTACATCGTATTTAATATTTTTATCGCAGGCGAAGCAGCGGGTATTTGCTAGTATTTTATATATCAACATTAAATAAAGGTAGAAAAAATCGGTTGCCACATTAGGAATAAGCGATAATAAATCGAGATCGTCTACAATATTGAAACAATTTAATTTTTTAAAATACCATGATATTAAAAGACAATTTAAAATAGGGAAATCCCGAGTAAAAATATTATTGGTCAAACTTGGGCCGTACAAGGGTCGAATATGGCCTAATGGATAAAAGTTAGTCCAAACAAGGACCAAGACAAGGCCTTAATAAAGCTGTACGGCCTCTGTACGCCACCAAATTATTCAAAGATCTTATTCAACAGTAAACGTATGCGCAACAACAAAAGCAAGCAACACTCGACGATGCTGATTTTGATAGCATCGCCACTTGTGTGTGGCGATAATTCATTATATTTTTTCACTATCTTGTGCCAGTTTAAACATGCAAATGAGCATTTCCACAGAAAATACCGTGACCAAAAAATTAAAACTTTTTAAAAACTTATTATTTGATGATGTTATTTAAGAGAAACATTTTCATTTTATAGCAATTTATACATAAATTCATATACCGTGATGATCAAATCATTTGCACTGTTTCATAAATGTAGTTTTTCTTTTTCGTAAATGTTTAGTAAATGTTTCGTTAAATTTTTTGTTTTAGTAAAAATAGAATGCATTGGCTTAAGAAAATTAAAAAATGGTTGAGGCAAGGAAAGGACAATATGGGCATTTCCAAAAAAAGGTCTACCGCGACTGAACAATAACAGAGAATAAAATTTTAAAATTAATATTGTGAGAGTACTGAGAACTGATCTCAATTTGAATTTTGAAAAAATGGCAATGAAAATGATGAATGGCAACAAAAGTAGAAAAATGGTGACAAGAGTTGGAAAATTTTAACAAAAGTAGGAATTTTATAAGTATAATAAATACTCGAATAATACAAAGTTTAATTAAATTTTTTTGAGTTTTCTATTTTTACGGACCTGAATTACACTTTATTTGATGTTTTTAGTGCAATTAAATAATTAAAACTATAAAAATTTTTTACTTCTTTGAAGGGAAAAATCGGTATTGTAACGTATGTATCAGAACGCATTATGTTATTGCTTGTATAAAAATAATTAAAAAAGAATTTTCAACGAAACAATTATGAATATATAGCAGCATCATTCCAGAAAACATTAAAATATTTTAATTAAAAAAACCCGTGCACACTTCCCAGATTTCTTGATTATATTAATGCAGAGAAAAACCATTTCCATTTTTTGTATCGTAATACGTCCTCTTTTGATTACTTATATCTTTGGACAATACTTTCGATCGCTTTCACCTTTTACACTGAATATAGTACTACTAGAATGCTATCCAAAAATTAAATCAGGACAAAAAAGTTTAAATATTTCTTTGCTTTTTTTAATTTTTAACAACAAAAAAGGCGTACGAACGTTACGTGCGTGACTAAGGAAATGCCCATATGTATTTTTTTTTTAAATTACATAATTACTTAACTTCCTAGTTACCTAATAACCCAATCAAACTACAATAGAAATTAAAGTAACGAAACGCTGGATCAAAAAGCCTAATAAAAACAAAACTAGAGAAGATTTTTAAATTTGATTACTTTTAAAATTAACTTATGGATTGTTCTTTAAAAATTCCCTTTTTAAAATTAGACATTATCAGTCTTTTATTTAATATTGCTTCGTGCAAATCGTCCATAACGCCAGTTTGAAAATTCCCATATATTTAATTTATTTGAGCATGAAGATACAATTTTCATTGAAAACATTGTATGTAGAATAAACACTGTTCGGCCGATGTTCGGCCGATGTTCGGCGGCGAATATTTCAAAACGTCCTCTGTACTGTTGCTGTTTGGCCAAAAAGGCTTATAAAAAACCTATGTAAAAATCTTGTACGGTCGAGAAAATTATTTGAAATTAGGCCTTGTTCGGCCGTTGTTTGGCCTTAGCTAAAAAAGTTTTTATTTTTGCTCAGGATGATTTCATATCAATCCTAAATTTTGTACAGATGATTTTCTACATTATATTTATTGATGATTCACATGATTGTAGCGATAAAATTAGTTTCGAGGAATATGTTATTTTAAAAGACCCTTTGCAGCAGCATAATGGGAATGATCGTGATGAAAGTTTTTATTAACATTATCACACCGATAAATAAATAAAAGCAATGAAGTGATTTGAGTTTTTGAAGTCTTTGAATGGAAGTTAAGTTAAAAAATATCAGAAATGTGTGTGAAAAACAGCATTATTTTTAATCGTATAGCAAACATTTAAATTTTTTTGATGCAGAATGTCATAGTTTTTTTCAGCCTATATTTCTGACAGTTTATTTGTTTACAACTCTTAAACCAGTCATTATTTTTACAAAAAACTTAACTTAAATAACTCCTAAGGCTTTTTTTTGAGATTTTCTTTTATTTGGGGAATCATCAAAAAATATATATAAAAGATCCCGCCATAAGTGCGCAGAAACGGAAATCTACTGCGCAGCCTACGTCATGTGTGAAAATACATCCACACAAAAACAACACATACACAACAAACGAGTTTCGTTTCCAGTTAAAAATATGCGATCGCTCCCATGACGAGCAACAAGGGAGCGCTCTTTTGCTGTTTAAAAGAAATGGGATCAAAAAGTGAGCACTTGTGCCCTCGTGCTCCTTTACTGTTTTATGAGATCAATAGGCGAGCAATTGACGAAAAAAAGATTATAAAGTGGAGCATGTGCTTTTTAGGAAACTATAATTATTTTCTGTGAAACGAAAATATTTTAAATGTTTTTTTCATTCGATTCGCGTCGTTTCAACACCGAGGTCGTGAAGTGCGATTAGCTAACGGTAATTGCGTTTTGTTCATCCGCTGATTGACTGACGCAATATAAGTACAGTTTTTAAGCAGAATCAAGAAAGATTCATAATATGTGATGGCGTTATAAATCTCACGATTTGGCTAAATAATTTTCTCGCCACCTTAGGGTCTTGAGCAGTCTACTTGAGCTAGGGAAGCCTTGCTTTCAGAGTAAACCTAAATTAAAAAAAAAAAATTTCCTTTGCTGATCCATTTGGAGCATTTAATGATCGCTCCTTTTAAGCTCTTCTGGGATGGGATGTTAAGCGCTACACTTCCTAGGAAATGCAATGTTAAAAGAGAACACAAAATACACCTAGCTTGGATTAATAAGGAGCACTCCCAGATTGCTCTTAGGATTATCCACTTTTTTACTGGTAAGCAAATGAATCTGATTGGCTTATCGGGAAAAAACGAAATACAAACAAAGATAGAGCCAAACTGCTCTCAAAATAAATCGAGCAACATAGCTATTTTTTGTGAAGGGGCTAACACGGAAGTTAACACCCAATAAGATATAAAATTTTTATCAAAGATAGTAATGAAAAATATTCTTTTTTTTCTGGACAAGCGTTGTTTTTTGATTTATAATTATTTTATTTAAAAAATCCAAGATTTTATAAGAAAATGAGAAGATTTTTTTATCGAATACCCTTATAAAAACACTTTTACTACGTTTTTTTCAGTCAGCTTGACACTCTCTTCTCTTTCAGTTCAGAAGTCACATGCACTTGCTCACAAAGAGAGTGGACATGCGCATGGCGTAATTTTGAATATATAATTCTTGGGGAATCATAATAGCATAAACCAAGGACTATTTTGAGCATTTGTGCCGAACATTTTTTTCTATGGAGCGTGAGGCGTCTTAATGAACATATATGTGAAAATAGCTTGAAATGATTGGAAAAGACATAAAATTAATGAAAGTTTTGTGAAAGTAACTCCGTGTTATAGTTTTGAAATAAAAAAAAAAGATTCAATAATAAAACATATTCTGCAAACTTACTTTTCAGTATGTAATAAGCAACATTACAAAGAAAAAAGCAACCTGCTTACCAATAAATCTGCCCAACTTTGCACCGGACATGGAGCCGGCGCTCGAGACAATGGCACATGTCTTGATCGATTTGAGATGACGAAATAACTTCTGTTTGGGAAACAATTTTCCAAATTCTAAACGATTAAATGGTGCATCACGACGCTTGAGAACACGCACTCCAGCTTCCATAACCAGACAAGATGATGGATAGTATTGCTCTTCGAAACTATCACCAAAGAGCGGCTTAAAGTCGACATTGTAAAAGTTACTCTGATTGGCTGCCTCACTCAATGACTTCTCGAAGGTCTGAACGATATATTGACGGAAGTTGGCGGTTTTGTTGTGGCATCGTTCCGAGAGTGGATCATGGCAAACATAAAGCTTTGGATTAAGCGTTAACTTTGTATTTTTCGATAGAGCCCAGCGGGGATGCGGTGATTGTTTGGAATTATTAACAGCTGGTTTTTCGCGACTCTCAACGATGAATTTCTCGTTGGGGTTCCAGCGCACGTGGAAGACACTGCGACGCATACGTGTTGGTGAAGTAAAGTTAAAATCTACAGGAGAAAATGAATAAGATGTTTACTGTTTAGCGGTTTAGTAAGTAAAACAACCACTTGTTACGTTCACTCCAAAACGTACCTGTATTCACCACACCAGCAGCATTTGACCAACCATAGCGGTTTATTTCATTCATTTTATTCACCACAGCCGACGAATTTTTCTCTCGACTATTGTTGGTTGTTGTCTGCAGCTGTTGTAACGGTTTGTGTCTCCACTGAGCTTTTTGGTGAATATCTCTCATTGCACTTGCTGCGTAGTATGAGTTGTCGTGGAAGTCGTCGTCGTCATCATCAGCAGCAGCAGCATCGACTTCGTCATATGTTTTTGCGAATGATAATGATTTGTTTTGATGCGTCAACATCGACGATGTCAGCTGCTGTTGCCGATTGTCCATTGTTGCTGAAAAAACAATCGTGCCAGGCAACTTTATTTTTACAGCATTGCTGCTGGTGGTTGGTATTGTTTTTACGCCGAAAACATTTATTCCCAGAGTTTCAATTGCTAGTAGAACTGTTATTGATATAAGCACAAATTTATTTTGGCCCTCCTGCCAGTAACGTAAACGCATTTTTGTGCAAAGTTGGCTTGTAGTCACACAGTGTTTTTATTGAATTATTTGTTATTGTTATTTTTGGTATTGATATTGCTGTTGTTTATCTAGTGAGGCTATCTTTTACATCGTTTTTTAACTGCAATTATTTTTGGCTAAAACAACAGCTTTCACCTTTTTTGCGCATTTATTTTTTTTCTTGCATGTCACTTTATAATATTTATTTACATTGTTATTGTTGCAGTGAAATTAATATGATAGCGTGTTTGAAAATAAACTCCCACCTTTTATGAACATTTATTGCCAAAAAAAATTTGAATTTTATACACAGCAAAAAATTTCAATTGTTGCTCGTTTTTGTTCGAGTTACTTTTCACATACGTTCATGACATAGCATTCATTCCTTCAACTTCATTCATTTTTATATATCAAAAATAAAAGAATTATTTTCATATAAAGTTACGACCGCTTGGTAAATCTAATTTATTGCTAGACTCAAAATATTCTTGAACCAATAAGCTTGTGCTTATAACTGTCCCTGAAAAATCAATTTACGAATTGTTTTGTTAGGCAATTTTTTACACTGCACAATCTACTCTTTTAATTTAAATCCTATATCTTATGTCTGAATTTGGTATTCCTGCAAAACTAATACGACTCTGCAGGATGACACTGAGCAACACCAGCAGCGCAGTTAAAATCGGGAAGGACCTCTCCCCACCATTTATTACCAAACGAGGTTTCAGACAAGGTGATTCCTTATCGTGCGACTTTTTCAACCTAATGATGGAAAAGATCATCCGAGCTGCTGATCTGAGACGTAGTGGCACAATATTCTACAAGAGTGTTATGCTGCTTGCGTATGCTGATGACATAGATATCATTGGCCATAATACGCGCGAAGTCAGTGCAGCATTTTCCAGATTAGAAAGAGAGTCAAGTCGAATGGGTCTGTCAGTGAATGCAGATAAGACGAAATACTTAGTGTCAACAAACAAACAGTCCCAGCGTCTTGGAAACCACGTTACCGTTGACAATACCTCCTTCGAGGTTGTGAAGAACTTCGTTTATCTGGGATCCAGCATTAATTCGACCAACGACATCAGCATTGAGATCAAACGAAGAATAACTCTTGCCAACAGGTGTTACTTTGGGCTCAGTAGGCAATTGAGAAGCAGAGCCCTCTCTCGACGAACGAAAATCACGCTCTATAAATCGCTCATCATGCCCGTCCTACTTTACGCATCACAAACCTGGACGCTGAGCAGTTTAGATGAAAAGACTTTAGGAGCATTCGAGAGAAAGATTCTTCGTAAGATCTACGGACCAATCTGCGTCAATGGCGAGTACCGAATACGGTGGAATGATGAACTGTATGAGCTGTACGCTGACATCGACATAGTCAAGCGCATTAAAATCGAGCGGCTTCGCTGGCTTGGTCATGTTCAGCGCATGAAAGACGATGCTCCAGTGAAGAAAACATTCGATTCGGTACCCAGCGGCGGTCAACGCAGAAGAGGACGACCGCATCTTCGTTGGAAAGACCAAGTAGAGGACAACCTGACGAAGCTTGGAATTTCCAACTGGCGCCAGCAAGCGAAAGACAGAAATGGCTGGCGCAAATTCTTAGATGAGGCCAAGACCGACATACGGTTGTAGCGCCAACTAAGTAAGTAAGTAAGTATATCTTATGAAAAAATATAGTGACATTTTCGGAATCACCCACCAATTTAACACTAGAAATACAGTACGACCTCGCTCAACGCAACCCTCGCTACACGCAACTCCTCGATAATCTCAACACCCAAATTGTACGCAAAGTATAAATTGCAACAAAGTGCAGACCAAAATTTCCCAATTTTTAAAAAAATAAATTGAATAAAATGAAATTATGTTTCTGAACAAAAATTTTTCGATTCACTTTAATTTGAATGTGTAGAAAATGCATATTTTTTTTTGGAAATAGGTCTATTGGCCAATATACAATTTTTCCTTGGTTTTTGCAATAACCTCAGATTTCGCAATTGGCTTGAATTTAATTGGTTGCGTTGAGCGAGGTCGTACTGTATATAGTGGCAATGATTTTTAATCTGCACTAAATTTCGCAGCAAAGAAATTTTCTGTGGAGCAAAACAAAATATCTTAACTTATACATATTTTCAATGGTCACTTCAAATCCTCAAATAAAAAAGAAAATGTGTGAACTAGATTATTTATTCAATATGATTACTTTAAACACAAAATGGTAGATATTTTTATTATTAGCAACTTTTACATTTACTTTTTGTTGATCCGAGCTATAGTTTTTTTTATTAACGAAAGGTCTTTTTTTCGCGTGTAGCGCTATATTAATGTTTTAATAATAGTAATAAATAAATACACTGGCTCACAACGAAATTTGGGCAGGCATTTATTAGCACTTTCGCATTGGTTTCAGAAATGAAAATGTAAGAAGAAACTTGGAGTAAATATTTTTTTCAAAACGTTCTTTATTTGTGAGCAAAATTAAACAGAAACATAGTTAAAAAACTAGAACATAACGGTAAAACAAAATTAAATCAAACCAAAGCTTTAAAAACGAGCTCACATTGAAAGTCGGGCAGATAAGGAATTCAATGCTAAAACTAATAATTTAATATTTTTTTGCCCATCCTTTTTCTTATATGACTGCCTGCAGCCTTTTTGAAATGGGTGCAACCAAATTTTTAAAAACTTCAGCTCCGAACTGATTCCACTCTTCACTAAGGATACTTTTTTTTAGGATTGGATCTTTAGTTGCCCATCTCTGATACTGCACTCAGGGTTCAAGTTAATCTCATAGATGTTCTACAATATTTTAATCTGGGCCTTGTGAGGTTGTTTTTATGACATTTGGACAGATATTAAGTACACAATTCTTTACCAAGAGCGTCGTATGTTTCAGGTCATTGTCTTGGTAAGACTATAAATTGTCTGCAATTCCTTAATTACCCGCTTTTTATTTTACTTGCGCCATGAGAATGTCAAGGAACATATTTTGTCCATTATACCTTCAATAAAATGAATCCTTCCAACATCAGACGCAACCCCAAACCATCACTGATCCTCTACCATGCTTAATTGTATGTTTAGAATTTATATTGCAAAATTCTTCATTCGGTTTTCGCTTTTCATCTGAACAATATAAATTAAATAAACTCTCATCGGTATACAAAACCTGTACTAAAAGTTTATTGTTTAAAAGTGCTAAAGATCCTAATGTATTCTGTTTTATTAACCTTGCTTCAGAATAGAAAGTCTTTGGTCATCTGCTCATGCACGAAATTGGGGCGTTCTATAACATTTTTCTTTCTAATACAGTGCTTTTTTCGTGCTACTCCTCAATTTAAACATTTTTTCTCAAAACTCTTCAAATTGTTTCTGAGTGTACACTCTTTTTCAAATTGAGTTTTAACATTACCTCTAGTTTTAGTGCAAATAAAAATGGGTCTTTTAGTATTTCTCTTAAAAAATACCTTTCATCTTTGGAGCTAAATTTATTTTTAGCACGTTTCCACTTGATGAGAAAAGCGAGTTTTTTGGCTTAGAGACTCATTATTAATAGTGTATAACTTCGGTTCTATTTAAGCTGCAAACTTTTTCGTTTTTCATTTTTAAGCCAAAGAACTGAATTTTTAGAAAAAATATTTTTCATAAAAAATATTAGCAAAATTTATATTTTTTTATTAACAAATCAATTGTTTCAATCAATTTTAAACAATGGCCCCACCTCGTAGCAAGTCTTTTATATTTTTATCGTGTTCTCCGTTAAATTTTAAATAAAAACATGTTTTTAAAGTACAGTTCCTTTTTTATTACTATTATAAAAACATTAATTTATATAGCGATGCACGTGAAAAAACGGTTTTTCGTTAATAAAAAAAACTAGACCTGGGATCTACAAAAGTTTTATGTAAAAGTTGTTGATAATAAAAATATTTTCCATTTTGTGTCTTAACTTTTATATTCGAATGGATTCTCATCTTCTGTTACGGGTCCAATCTTGCTTCAGTAGACTGTTGAGTAGAACTACTCATTTCATATATTGATGGGAGCCGATAGATATACAATAAGTATGCTTCAAAACAATTTTTACAATTATTTATTTTCAGTTTGATTTTTCATTTAAGGCATTCACAGTGTTCAATATTTTGAGTTTACGGAACAAAAGTCTGTAACTTAAAAATTGCTTATGTAACGAAAACAAATTAAATGTATATAAGTGTTATATGCAAGAGCAATACCAGGACCACAAATTAAGTTACATAAGACCTTTATTTCCTTCTTGAAATTCTACAAGTAAAGCAACACAAATATTTAGTTTATTAATTTTTTCATAAATAATATTATTTTAAAAGATATTTAAGATATTCTTCAATAAAAAGTTACGCTGAGAACAATTTTATTTAATTTTTTAGGCATATGTTACTTTAGTATTTTCCATAAAAAAATTGCAATATAAAATAATGTTTTATTTAAATTGAAAATATTACACAAATTTGATGAACTTAAAATGTTTTAAAAAGTATTTAATTATATTTATTTATGACACTAAATTCCCGGACTAAAAGAATGAGTAAAATCATATTTAAAATTATGTATATTAACTAAAAAATTTAAATTAATTTAATTTAAAAAAACAATTTTTTCTTTGAATTTTTTATTAATATATAAATAAAAATGTGGATACGATGGTAAAAGGGAAAAGATGCAAAGATAATAAGTAAAGTGGCAAAGAAAATAAATATCTATATATATATAGTAAATAAAATATCGTATCCAACGTTCCTACGAAATAAGCTTTATTTCATATTGAGGATTCTTTTATATATTGGCATGTTCTCAAAAAATATTTTTTATGCATTTAGGGTATTCACAAGGTGTGCTATAATGTCATATTCTCATATTATCCTAAAATGTTACAGCTAGATTTTAAAAGATAAATAAATGCAAAGAAGAAACAGCTCTCTGATTACGACACTTTAATAAACATAGCTTTCGGAGTTGTAATATATTAGTACTTTTTTATATGGAAGGCAACAATAAAATGTGTAAACTAGTGTAAAATCATAGGACAATATGACATTATGACATGATAGCACATCTTGTGAATACCCTAATTATATTTCATTCTAAGGGCGTGTTTATAGTGGCGACTTGTTGCTGGACCGAACCGAATCGAGAAGGAAAGCTGGAAAACGCTGCACATACAATCATATGAAACAAGCTCAAAGTGCGTACAGTGCTAGCCGAGCTGGCAACTTCAAGTGACTTGTGCGTTGGTTTCCATCTTCCCGAATGTTGCTTTCTTGCTCGCTCGCACGGTTTGCATGTGTTTTGATTCATTTCACAAAAAGAAACAAGAAAAACAATTTGCAACCGTGAGCACACTTGCACCACCGTCGCGATCGATTCTGTATTTCCTTGAATTCATTCATTCAAGGAAACAAAGAACACATGATAGACCCCTTTCACATTGGTCAAGAATTCAATTCAATTTGTGCGTTTCAGCAGTGTTTTTCGCATTTTCGTCTCTGCACTTGTTGTCCGCTGGTTTGAGGAAAGCAAAATGAGTGAACGAAATCATGTGGCTTTTTTGATGCTTCGGTTGCAAAAATAAACAAAAAAAAAAAAAGCAACTAATATATACAAATAAACCTAAAAAAATCAAAAACCAGCTGAAATAAGTCACCAGCGACAAGCGCGCACTATACGCACTTCCAGCTGATTTTAGCAGGACGCGTTTCCAGATCGGTTCAGCCCAGCAACCAGCTGGCACTATAAACGCGCCCTAAGACTTGTGAAACGCAAGAAAAATTTTATGGTATCAAATAAGTCACATAAGCAAACAAAAGCTCATCAGATGATTGATTAAGCAAGTCTTTTAATTTCATTGTTGAGTTCTATCACAAAGTGCTAAAAAGTCTTTTGGGGCTTTCCAGCTATTTTATTTTTAATCTGACTATTATTTCGTATACAATTTTTGCTTAACCGCGGGGCTTAATTTTTCAAAAAGATTTAAATATACGCCTTTGTCCTAACCATTTTTTAAAAAGAAGAGCAATGAAAAATTTAACTTGCTTCTGGTATATTCTGCGTTCAGGAATGAATGAATTTGTAGCTTTGACAGTACATATTTTAATACTTCATTTGCACAATTGATAACTGTAATTGATAACGTTTGCTATTCAGTGAAGCAATTCTAGTTGCTCCCTTAAAAGCAGAAAAAACATGTCAAAGGCGTATAAAGGCACATAATTCTTATCAATACTAAGAGACAAATGTCTAAATACTTTAAAACAGTTCGATTGGAAAAAGTACAATCAAAAGACGATTCTTTATATTTTTTTTTTCAAATTTCAATGTATATCTTATAGTCTTTTTTCTACTATATTAAAATTGATATGGCAAGAAAAACCTACAAAATGAAGAAAACTTACCACCAGAAATGATATCCATATAAAAAAAAAAAAAAAATGAAAAATTTAGTAGTACTCATTTAAATGAGCTCAAAGTGAATCATTGATATAAATAATATTTTTTGTTATTTTCTTAATATTAAAATGTGAACTTGACAGCGTTGTAAAAACGGCATATGCAAAGCATTTTTGACTTTTGTGCTCGAAAATCTTTTTTGAACATTTATTTCGACAGCAAACTTTATTTGACACAACAACTATTAATTTCATTTTTCGACTTTTGTCCCCCTAATTTGTTTTATATGAAACACTGTACAGTGCAGAAAATTAAAAGAAAAAAAAAAAAAAAAAAATAAAAATTTGAAACTTAACTTAAGAACTTTAAACGCGTTTTTCTTGAAACTACTTTTTCCAACGCGTTTGACATGACATCTCAAGTTCTAATGAACCGATTAACTTCAAATTTGGTGTGGCCTTTCTTACGTATGACCCAGACTAGAATTAAGTAAAAAGTTTGTTTTTTAATATTGAAGTTTTCTATATGACCTTGTTATTTATTATGTTGATTTTCTATGATTTAAATACAATTTCTAAATGCTTGATAGTTGAAAATCGTTTATTGAGCTTCAGGTCAGGTTAGAGCAATTAATTGCTCCAACGAATTTTTTCCAAAGAAACAACAACAACATTTTCAATATGAAAACATTTAAAAACATCACTAGCTGCTTTAATTGCAATTTCGGCTCTGATTCATCAGAAATCTTTGTGATGCCGGCGGGAATCGAACTCGTCAAAGTAATATTTTTAAAAAATTCAATACTTTGAAAAAAAGGCCAACAAAAGATTTTTTCAAACTGTCGCCATTTTGCGACATTCTTACTAATTAACAATCTTTTTTTTCAGATGTCTAGGAGGGTTGAAATTGTGTCGAGATGGACACGGTGTTTCCCCCCTCTACTTCAACAGCGTGTAACTTCGTTAAAAATAATTTTGAAATTTTTTTTTGTCATCTCTTAAGATGTTTAAAATATTTATTCTTTCTTTTCTATCGACTGCCAAAAGAGGTCCGAAATTCGGGCCTCAAAAATAGAAAACTGCCTTAAATAACATAGGGCTCCAAAGTCGAGTCCTTGAAGAATGGAACTTACAACTAATTTATATATTGACTGAACTTCATAGATTTTTTATTCAAATGCCCGTTTTTTATCAAATATTTTCATGTGAATATTCACAACACTGCTTTTGTTCAAAAGAATGATATAAAATAAAATTAAAAAATTAAGACACATTAATTAATTTTCGGTTTTTTATACACAAACTGTATTCTTGCAATTTAAATTCACAGATATCTGACGTTTTTTGCGCACATTTTTGCTTAATTATTAATACAATTTTCTTCACTACACTAAGCCATAAGCGAGCCGACAGAGCTAAAAATCAACTCAACTGTTAATGTGCAAATATTTAGTTAATTACGAAGAATGAGCTGCAGAAGAATCGCGTGCACAGTTGAAATGCGCCACTTCTGTAGGTGTAGCGAGGTTCAACTTTGACAACATGAACCTAAGTGAGTGAGTGTTATTCGTCCGTGTCACCTTTAAATTTAAGCAAAACCGACCGCACAAACTGTAAATTAACACGTGCTTCGAGCGTTATACGAGCCAAAATAGTTGCTTTTGCGTGCCAAGAACTTTCCCTTTCGACAGACCAACCGATTCTGAGCCACAATATGAAACGGAAACTTCCCTAAATATGTGTGCCTCGTGTTGTTGAACATCTGCTGGATGTAGGGGTTGTTTTGTGCTATGAGGTAGGTTCAGGTTAAGACTTCTACTAGTGCTGAAGAGAGGTGAAAAGCTTTGGGAATGTTTTTTAAAATGTTGTTGTCGTTTTTTTCTTGTCATTACCGTTGCGTGCGCGTGTTTCGTCATTAATGGGGTAGCTTTTGTTATTGTTGCTATTGTTGTTGTTATTGTTGCTGTTATTGTTGCTGTTGTCGTAGGTAATTAAGCTACTGCTGACAATGTCGTTCAAAGTTACTCACATCACAAGAATGAAAGTGAAACTGAATATTTTTTGTTGTATGATTTTAGGCGCTTGTGCTTTCATGCTTAGGCTTTTAAGTTTTTGTTTTTACATTGTTTTTGGCTTGCTCTATTATTTTTATTTTTTTTATAAAGCATTTTTGTGCATGCCATGCTAATTTTGTTGTTTTTGCTAAGCCTCAAGTTGCAGCCATCTTCGCCAACTCACACCTTCCAAAAAATAATCTTCTCGTAAACTTGAGGTTCATTTGCAGCTATTTTAATTATAAGTGACTATTATTTTTTCCTTTTTTGTTCTTTGCCAGTTTGTCGCATTAAATTTAATGACATTCTCTTGCATGTCGAATTATTTGCCGCCAAAATATCTCGTGTAAGTTGATTGTGTGTAATTAGCTAGCTCTGGCTTAGTTTGGTAGCGTATTTTTCTTATGAGATTTCAGTATTTTTTTGCTTAAAAATTTTGGTAGCGGCAATCAACATTAGTTAGTATGAAATGTGATGTGAAAGATTTTTCTTCTGCAAAGATTTCTTTTGAGATATGTAAAAACTACAGTTTTATTGCTTATATAGCTCAGTGGCGTAGCTACGAGGAGAAGATAAAAGGGATACATCCTCCTTCTTTGCCTATCACATAATTTAAAAAGGAAGCTATTTTTAATTAAAAAAAATCCGATTAAAATGTGTCAAAAAAGGTGAAATTGTACCTAAAGATATATCATTGCTACCTCTACTTGGTAGATAACCTTCACACATAAGTAACTAGTAACACCATTTTGAGATTGTATTAAAATCTAATTTTATATTAGATAGAGCCTCTTAAACTGCGGGAGACCCTTTAATTTTAATCTAAAATTCAAGGTCGATAAATGTATTATTGAATGTAATGATTTTTCAACATACCCTAAAAATCGTTTATTGTAGTAAATAAAAACAAAAAAGGCAGGTTGATGTGAATACTATTATGTTACTCTATTAAAAATCTGAATTTCAAAAACGTGATTTTGGAAAGCCCAAGAAATAACAGAATGAAAAGTTAACTGTTAAATTATTTCAGTGTGACAAATATGTGTCTACACCCTAAAAAGATTTTGTTTAAATTTACTACAATACTTGTAGGCAACAGTTTTGCGGCTGTTGCTATAGTAAATTTACGCACCTTCTAAAATTAAACATGTATTTAACTTTGTATATTGTAGTAAAATTAAGCACTGAATATACTATTGATGTTATAGTAAACTTAAACATGACTGCATTATTTCTTTTCAACAAGTGTAGTAATATTTCATAATATACTAAACTCATGGTAGTTAATTTTAACAATTGTTGAGTAATTGTACTTCATATATTATATTGTAACAATATAAAAAATACTTATGATTCAGTTTAAAATTCAACATTTGTCTTACAATGAAAAGTGCAGTCAAATTTTACATTTTTTATTTGCGTTTATAAAATTATAAAGTTTTGAAATAATAGGGTTGCCACCTAATAATATGTATTTTTAGAATTCTTTTTAACAGTGTAAGGGAGTCATTGATTTCGAATCTGAAGTCATAATTTTAAAATTCAAGATGGTAATAAATTCAAGATAGGGTTGCCACCTTGATTTTTTTGTATTTTTTTGAATTCGGGGCTGGCAAAAAAAAAAATGGTACACAAAAAATGGGTCGCTAAATCCGAATCCATTGTTAGAATTTCAAAATTATAAAATTTTGAAATAATAGGGCTGCTACCTAATAATATGTCTTTATAAGAGTTTTAAACGTCATTTATCAGTGTTAAGGGGTCGCTGATTTCAAATCTAAGGTCAGAATTTCAAAATTCAGAATGGTGGATAGGGTTGCCACCTTAATTTTTTTTGTATTTATATGAATTCGGGGCTGGCAAAAAAAAAATGGTACACAAAAAATGGGTTGCTAAATCCGTGAAAAATGATAAAATTTTGAAATAATAGGGTTGCCTTCTAATAATATATCTTGAATTTTAAAATTCTGACTTTAGATTCGAAATAAGCGAGCCCTTTACACTGATAAATGACGTAATTTTTTTTTTAAATGAGTAATTTTCAAGTTTGACCTTTTTTTAAATATCAGCATCAACCCAGGATTACTTGACTTTTATTAGTTAATTTTTATTTTAAAATTTTTTAAAAAATAATACGTATAAGTGTTTTAAAACGTGGCGATATATCGCACACTAAATACAAAACAGTCACAACTCAAAAAACATAAATTTTCAGAAGAAGCAAAAAACTGTTTAAGATCAAACGATTGCAATTCTATAAACAAATTTGGATCCACAATGAAGAAACCCCATTTTAAAGAAAGTTTTGCTATATTTTTTTTAATTTTATATTATAATTGTAGAAATAAGGGATAATTTTGAGTTATGACTATTTAACTGAAATTTTTCGTACGACTAGTGATATTAACTCAAATTGTGCCTCTTTAACTGATAAAAATTACTTTAATTTTTAAAATATCTTAGTTAACAAGCATTTAAGTAAGAAAATTACTAAAAAACATGATATTTATTTTTTTTTTTACAATTGAAAGGAAAGCTTTATTTTTTCTAGACAAAAGTTTAGCTAAATTTTTTGTCATTTTATATCAGGATTGTGAAAATAAAAACATTTCGGAGTTATGACACTTTAACTGAAATTTTTCGATCAAAATTCAAGTTGCGCCTCTTTAACTGATAAAAAACGCTTTCATTTTTAAAATCTCCTAGTTAGCATGCATTTAAGAAAGAAAATTACTAAAAAATATAAAAATTATATATTTTTTTAAATTGAAAGTAAAGCTTCGTACTTATTAGAAAAAAGTTTAGCTCAATATTTCGTCATTTTATATCAGGATTGTGCAAATAAAAACATTTCGGAGTTATGACACTTTAACTGAAATTTTTCGATCAAAATTCAAGTTGCGCCTCCTTAACTGATAAAAAAGCTTTCATTTTTAAAAAACCCATACATACATCTTTTTCTTCAGAAAAATCTTCTGTGATGCTACTTTCATTAGTTTCTGACACGACAAATTCACTACCAGAGTAGCTAAAGTCATGGAAACTATTTTCATCCATAAGACTGGACATGCTTGAATTCCTTTCTATATCTGGGCACGTCATTTTCGTCAAAGGTCACAACTAAAAAATTAAATTATAAATAAATATCTTTTGAATGGTTTTTAAAATAAGTAAACAAACAAATCGTCACGTGAGATATTATTTCTCCCATACGCCACAAGCTTAAAATTTTAGGAGAGCAAATTTAAACTTTGATGATCGCATGATATACGCGTTATTCTAACGTCCTGAGCATACATTTTGTGTTTTTTAAGACTATGAATATCAAGCTTCTGGTTGCCGATAATTTGTACACAATTCATTAAAAACATTCGAAAATTTTATGTATAAAAAAAAATTCAAAATATGTCAAAGAGTTGAAATTAAAACAGAATTTATAGTTTTGTGACCTTGGGCTTAAAGACAAATTTTTTTGGAAAGGATAAAAGAAACTTTCATTGATTTGATTCTAAAATATACTTGTAAATAAATAAATAAAACAAAACTCAATTTTTTTGGTTTATAATGGCTTTATTATAAATAGCTTCTAATAAAAATCATCAAAATCTTGATTTGGTCAAAATAGTCTGCAGAAGAATAAATTTATCACGTGAATTTAACTTTTTATTTTATTGGGGGTTGGAATTAATTGTAAAGGTTTTTTTTCGGTTTTTGAGCATTTATTTAGATACAACGGTACAATGTATATTATTCAAAGTATTGTCCATCGTTAGCTACAACATTTTCCCATCTTTCTGGCAGCATATGGATTCCGCGCCGGAAGAACGATTCATCTTTTGAGGCAATCCACGAATCGACCCATTTTTTGGTATCCTCGTAAGAAGTGAAGCGCTGCTCAGCCAAGCCATGCGTCATCGATCTGAATAGGTGGTAGTCGGAAGGGGCTATGTCTGGGCTATAAGGCGGGTGGGGTAGCACATCCCAATACAGCGCCTCCAACGTTTCCTTGACGGTTCTTGCAACATGTGGCCGTGCGTTGTCATGTTGAAAAACCACTTTGTCGTGTCTTTTGGCATATTCCGGCCGTTTAACCTTTAATGCTCGGCTCAATTGCATCAATTGTTGTTGGTAGCGTTCCCCAGTGATGGTTTCGTTAGGTTTTAGCAGCTCATAGTACACGACACCCTTCTGATCCCACCAAATACACAGCATAAGCTTGGCGCCATGAATATTCGGCTTGGCCCTCGATGTTGATGCATGGCCGGGTGGTCCCCACGATTTTTTTCGCTTAGAATTATCGTAATGGATCCACTTTTCATCGCCAGTGACAATACGATGCAAAAAACTCTTCCTTTTATGCCGTTGAAGCAGTTGTTCGCACATGCAAAATCGCCGTTCAACGTCTCTCGGCTTCAACTGGTACGGCACCCAATTTCCTTGCTTTTGAATCATTCCCATGGCCTTCAAGCGTTTGCCGACCGTTGATAAGTCGACTCCCAATGATTCTGACAATTCTTGAAGGGTTTGACACGGGTGTTCATCGAGCAAAGCCTCCAATTCCTCATCTTCAAACTTTTTCGGCTGGCCCGGACGCTCTTTGTCTTCCGTATCAAAATCACCACTTTTAAACCGACGGAACCAGTACTCACAAGTAGAAATCGATGGAGCATAGTCCCCGTAAGCCTCAGTAAGCGTGCGTTGTGCTTCAACCGCTTTTTTCTTCAAATGGAAGCACAAAAGTAAACCTTCCCGCAAATTGCGTTTTGTTGGAACGAAAGTCGACATGTTCACAGAGAAAAAAATATATGTTGTTTACACTTCAGTGGAATGACACATACTAAAAAATGAAGCTTAGACAATGTGCTTTGAAATGACTATAGTCACAGGTGTGCCCGATGCGATCTATTGATAGTTACGCCATCTCTTAGAAAACCTTTAAAACTAATTCCAACCCCCAATAGAACTTTGCAGAATTATTGATTAAAATATGTGTCTTTAATTTTTTTTCTTTGAAAATTTAAAATTTTTTAAAAAGTTAAACAAACAAAACAAAAATTAATCAAATTAAGTCGGTTCAAAGTAACGACTGTTTTAGTATCGTCAAATAGGCACGAGGCACCCTACAATTCACAAATTTCACAGCTGTACGCTAATTTACAACAATAACCAATCATAAATAAACAAATGGCAGTACTTTTGTCTATTTGACATTAAAACTTTGGATAAAACTAATGTTAATGAAAATTATTTCAACAAAAATGACACATATCGAAATAACACAATCAATTTTACTTACTTTTTTCAGCTATAGGATCACAATTCGAAATAATACGCGATAATTTTTTTCTTTTTGTTTCAACAAAACTGTCACAACTTAAAATAAAACACTTTATGTGTAACATACCATGTCATTTCATTTACAACACCTAGACACAACTCAAAATAAAACTCTTTAGTTGAGAGTACAGAAGCAATGCAATTATCATTAAAACAGACATAACGGCATTTTTCCAGCTAAAGAAGAAAGTGATGGTAAAAAATTTTTTGCAGTAGTTAGAGATGTGTATTATGAATTGATTTATGACAAAAAATCGATTTTGAAAAATTTTGAGTTGTGACTGTTTTGTATTTAGTGTGCGATATATCGGTATGGCTGGATCCAAGATATTTGCACTGGCTTACAGAACAATTGAAAAAGTCATTACATTTCTCTTCCTTATGCACATATAAGTGAGAGTTGTACACTTTTAAATAGATGAATTTTTTTTTACATATATTGCACTTATTAAACTGGGACTTATTAATGACTAATTAGTGACTTATTAAACTGCCCGATTTTATAAAAAACCTTAGAGAAATAAATATAAATAAAAACAGTAGCACAAAAAACAACCGTCCTTACGCGATTATAAGCAAACTCGAATGAGAAATACATGCACGACTGTTACAGTTATTGAAAGTTAAGCAATTGCTGAATTTTAATACAATTGATGTAGTAGTATAAATGTTGACTACTGATATTGTGGCAAAATCCAACATCTTATGTTTAATTTTACTGAAATTACTGTCAAAATTTAAAACAATTTCAGATTGCTTCAAAAATGAATTTATATTGATATTTTTGTTGCAGCAAAATTCAACAACATGTGTTCAATTTTACTTAAATTTACGTTTGAATTGAAAAATTAAAGATTACTTGAAAAGTTGTAGTAAGATTACACTTCACTTCAATTTTCAACAAATTATTACTGCTATAATAGCAGTAAACTTACACTTATTTTTTAGAGTGTATACAAAACTTTGTAGCACTGTATCTTTTGGAAACGTATTAACTTTATAAGAAAGTGCATAACAAAATATTGGTTAGAATTTCAGTTATATACAAAATTATATATAAATTGCTTAAGTCGCGACATTAAAAAGTTATTCGGTATGGTTGATATACCATTGATCTAATTGCAAATAAATACAAAAGTGGTTTAAGTTGTGGAGTAATCTTTCTCGATTTGTCACATTAAGAAGTGTACAGAAATTATGTATATTATACGATTAAGCAACTTCTGGATACTGGCTCCATACAAGACCGTAAGAAAAGTGGGAGAAAGCGGAACATCCGTACCGCGAATGCGATTAAGATAGTAGAGCGCGAATTCGGCAAAATTGTGACCGTTCAGCACGACAGACGGCCTTAAAAAAAAGGAATGAACCGAGAATCTTTTAGGCTCCTTTTGCGTTGCGACCTCAATATGAATGCCGTTAAAAAGAAGAAAATGCATGGCCTTACTAACGTAACCGTGGACAAGCGATTGCAAAGAACGAAACTTATCCTTTCTTGGCACTCTGGCGATGATATCGTTTTTTCTGACGAAAAACTTTTCGTTCTGGAGGCATCGCACCTCACGCAAAACAAAAGATTATGGGCAGTATCATATAAGGACATTCTAAAAAACAAAAAAATATGTGCATGCAAAGATACCAAAACTCGTCATCGATTATAATCTGGGGTACGATAACCAGTGGCGACATGTTGTAACTTCACTGTCGAAGCAAACATCGATGCGAAGTTTTCGATCTGGCAGTATGTGTCAATATTTTCGTTCGACAGGCGATTTGGTTTATTTCGAAGTTATGTTCGAACATTTAACAGCTGCACTCAAGCTTTTTTCTGATACTTGGCATGCTAAATAACGTGAATCAATATTTTTAAAAATTGTTTTATTGATAAAAATGCCATTTAACCTATTAAACGCCACTGTACTCATTTGAGTACAGCAAAATATTTTTAACATTTAAAGTTTTTTTTTTTGTTAAGCATTAGTGAATTTTTTTGTTAATTGCCAATTGTTAAGCGGGTAAATTCCATTTGTTTCTCATGTTTTTTTTTAATGTTTTCTTAAAAAAAATAAAAAAAATAAAAGAAATAAAAAAACATTTTTTGCTATTTGCTAGAAAACAAACTTAAGTTTTCTATTGTAAAATAAACATTTTTTGAACTTTTCACTTTTACTTTTCATTTGGCTGTTAATGGGCTAAACTAAAAATTATAAATTGATTGTTTTCAACAAATAACATTGTTTGGAAAAAATAAAGGCAACTTAATTTGAACAAACAGTTCTAAGGTAACCATATATATTAGGGCGGGTTGATTTGTATGGATGAAAAAAAATGAAAAATCGTATAGCAAAAACGTAATCTACATAAAATTCTAAGAAAATTCTCCCAAGAAACCATAAGTCTAAAATCAAACCCTAATCCGCGCCTCTCGACTTGAAATTTTTTTTCCTCTTCTTTCGCTAATTTTTTTTTTTAAATATATTGTTTTATTATATTATAGTTTAGGTAATACAGGTTTTGTTGGAGACTAATCAAAATATTCAATTATCAAAAAAGCAGTTGAACCCCAATTTGCATCTCCTCTTATTTGCGTTCTATATGAAAAATAGTTAGAACAAGTTTGACCTAAACTGCGTTTTGCAAAAAACAAAGAATAATTAAAAAAAAAAAAATTTTTTTTTGTAATAAAATATGCAAAACATACTTCTTAAAACAGGAAAAAAACATGATCTCTAAACCAGTTTATTTGATCTATAGAAATATAGGTCAAATACAGTGAAACCTCTACTAACGGACACCTCTCTTAAGCGGACACTTCTCTTGAGCGGACAGTTTTCCACGACCAAGTTTTTCGTCAGCTTTTCGAACAAATTAACCTCTCTTAAGCGGACCCTCTCTTGAGCGGGCGCGGACAGTATATTGACGTCTTATTGGGCGAAAAACCTCTGTTAGGCGGACGCGATCCTCCCTCAAGCGGACACAAGTGTCTGTTGAACGGACGCGAACCTCTCTCAAGCGGACACGAGCGAGAAAAGTAACTCACAAAATGTGTGTAAACATACAGAAATGAAATTGGGGATTTCCCTCACAAAGCGCCTTGCTTGTTTTTTTTTTTCATTTGCCTTGCCATCGCTTCACTGAGCTATAGAACGTTGCAGTGAATAGACATACGAGATGGCGAACCCATATGTGACCTTCTCCGAGAAAAGGGACCTAGTGTGTGAAAATGAAGTTTTGAGAAAAACGCATTTAAAGTTTCACAACGCATTTTTATCGATTTTGCCAAGTTAATTTTGTATGTTTTTATGGGGTAAATAAATTTTTATAAGAAATCTAACTCATTTCATCTTATTCTACACCCTTTTAGGTACCGGAATCCACTCTTAAGTCCCAACCCGTTTTTGACACACTAGGTCGCTTTTCTCGGAGAAGGTCACATATGCAAAATCGTTGTTTTTAAAGAAAAACAAAAAAACTTATGTCAATCGAAGATTTCTGAATTTCTTAAGTCATGAATTATACATGTATAAATGTTAAAGTTTGTTAATTACATACTATTTTTCATGATATGAACTGAATTTTTTTTTATTTTAAACACATATGCGTTAAAAGAATATAATATAATATAATGCGCGATTTTGTTAAATACATAAATACAATAAATATATTTTGCATTGAAAAAAATTTCCTTTAACATTTTCTCATTAATCTATAACAAAATTTAAAGATATAAAACTCAGCCTCTCCATTAAGCGGACACCTCTATTGAGCGGACAAAAATGGGCTGACGGTGAGTGTCCGCCCAAGAGAGGTTTCACTGTAGTAGTAACTATAGAAAGTCGTGCCAAAGTACCTAGAATGAAGAGTCAAAAAGACTTAACAAAATTAACATGTAACCAATAAGTAAAGTTTTCTTTGCATTCTATAATTGCTTCTTTGTATGTATTAAAGACCTTATTTGTTTTAATAACACAAAATTTGTTTGTAAAACTGAAAAATTACTGAAATATTGTTTGAGTGAAAACACTTCTTTTGTTTGTTTTTATTTGCATTATAAAATAAGAATTGTATATCTATGTTCCTTATAAAAATATTAAATATAAAATTATATACAAACTTTTTTACTTGGGTGAATATTTTTTTTATGTAAAAAAATTTTTAGTGTAGAAAAGAGGGCATATAAATTTTCAAGTCGAGAGGCGCGGACTAGGATTTTATTTTAGATACATGGTTTCTTTTGTAATGTACCGTCGTATCACTTTGGTTCAAATATGACATATAAGAAAAACGCAAGCAACCGAAAGATTTTATTGAGCCTTTGCTAATAATTTATCTCAAAGAAATTTAAATAGAGATGGGACAGTTATCAGAAAAAGCTGAAGAAATTGAAGAATGAAAGAGTCGAGCGGGAGCCGTCTTTGCCACTAGCTGACAGTCGTAGGGGAGGAGTTCTTGACCCTTCAATCCATCGATAGTACATAATATTTTTTTTTTGTTACAGACTCCCTAAATGGACGAATTACGTTACGTTACAAACAGACTAACTGTATCCCTAACTGTATCCCAACCTGTATCTTACTTGCGCTAAAACTTTAGTAAGATCCCATAACGTTTCACACATCCATATCTCTACCCTTTTGGCTCTTAAGAAATCAAGAGATTTTATCAACGCATGGTTTTAAACATATATATTTTATTTTTCAATAAGGTTACCGTAAACAAAAATCATGTTCTCAAGAGGAAAACTAGCAAAAAAAAATTAAATTCATCTCGATATGAAAGAAGAATATAAAATAGAAAATTGTATGTTATGTACATATACATATGTATAATGCATGTTAGCTTAAAAATTTATACTTTAGTTATTTTAAGAAACATATTTGTATTAAATTTTTTTTTCTACATCTCACAAATGAATATTATTCACAGATAATTTTATTACAAAACTATTTTATTTTATTATTATATTTCTTAACTACTTTTGCAATTCATCCTTTAAGCTTTTTCTTTTGTTTAGAATTTTTACATTTTTTATATTTGTAATTTATTAAGTCTTAAAAATAACCATTTGTGAAGGTAACATTTTTAGCAAGAAGAGCAACTAACAGAAAAAAAATTGTCATTATGTTCATATTCAAGCGTGTAATATAAATGAATGAAAAAAAAAAAACAAATTACACTATTAATAGCAACAAGAATGTAAACAATGGGAAAGTAGGTGATCGATACTGCAATACCGACTCTCAGTTTCCATTGTTACTTTTGTTGTTGCCTCAAACAAAGTTAAACGAACAGCTTAAAACCACATGAAGAAGAGTCATAAAAAAATTAAATGAACGAAAAAAAATTAAAACTCAAACTTATGCTCTTGTTGTGAAAAAATGTTTCTTTTGATTTTAGCATATATTTTAAACTAACTTTTTATTATTTGAATGGATATTTTTAAATTAAATAAGTATAGGAAAATGTAAAATGTTAAGTAATTTTAGTTAAAAGAAACTCACCAAGTTCTCCGCTGATTCGTTGAAGGCCTTAAACGATGGCAGCGACGAAGAATTTCTAAAAAAAAAGAATGGATGATCAATTGTCATGCAAACGCTAACTACAGCGTGCAACCACGTACGTACTGAAAGCGTTAGTATGATTGTTCGATCGGCATATTTATTGGTATGACTGCACTTCAAGCGATTTTTAAAAAGAATGAATTAAGTGACAAATGTAAAGTTTTTTTTTTTTAGTTTGAAACACTTAAGAATCACGATGGATTGACTTAGAAATTTAATTAAATCTTAAAACGGAACAGGATAGCTCAATTTGCAATTTCATTATATGGTTAATAGGCAAGATAGACGTAATATTTTAAGATTAACTTTTTAATTGCTAACTTATTATATATTTTTCTTTTTGCACGCGAAATAACAAAAAATTAATATTTTATTTTTACTAGTTGGCTTAAATAGATCAAGTATTTAAATAGTTGTCTTTTTTTTTTTAAATAGGTTTTAGTTATAATCAAGTTTTTTCTATTTTTTTGTTTCTTACAATACAATTTTTCTTTTCCCGTCAAGGTGACACTTTTTGGATTTTAACACGACGCACGCGAGTTCTTAGTGGTAACTAATGTTGATATACCGAAATAAAAACGGTACCAACGTTAGGACTGAAGAGAGTGTTTTTTTTTTGTGTTCTCTGCATGATGAGCTTAGGAGTGTTTAAGTAAAGATGACGAAGATAAATTCAAATGGCACAAGTGAAAATGTAAGGCCAGTTTTTGAGACTTTGCCACAAAGTTTTTAATCGAATCCAATGTACTACAGGCACATCTAAAATAATGTAGATTTTTTTTCTATAAATACCCAATCTTTCTTTCTTTTTTATTTTTTTTTTAAAACATTACCTCTTCTTGCTTACAGCCAAATTTTTAGTCTTATAGTATTGCAAGTAATTAGGGATACGATAAGTGGATTTTCCCCCTTTATTTCCACATTGCGTTAAACATTATATGTGTTTTTAGAAATCAACAAGATAATCAAAAAGCTGAAATAGTTCTTTTTTTATTTAATTAAGCATATATCTTATAAATTATTTATACGCACCATTTATGAGCTATTTTAAAATAAAATTTTACGCACTGCTTTTAACGTTTAGCTGTTGCTTGTTTGACGATTCAAAGGAAAAGGAATTTAAAGAAATGTTTTCTCTCATTAGTTACCTCGCATTAACTATTAAGTTAAACATGAAGTTAGATGACTTTTCAGTATAACACTTTTGGAGATCAAGTTTGACCGTATGTTTACATCGGTAGGCCAGAAAAAAAATTTATCGAAATAATTTTTTTTTTTAAAAGAAGTTCATTACACTTTGGAGAATTTTCTTAGAATTTTATGTAGTTTACGTTTTTGCTATACGATTTAAAAATAAAAAATCAACCCGCCCTAATATATATATTTTCATTAAAGCCAATTCTTTTATTTCACTAATTTAAAATCATTATTTAACACTTCTATGTTAAATAAATAATATATAAGAAATAAATCCATGCTTAAATGGATAAATATTTTCATTTATATTTACTTCGCTTCTCGATCACTGCCACCAAAATAAAGTGATATTTTATCGCAACTATCGCCTGTCGAAAGTGTTACAACATACCAACATTCGATAATTTCGACAACTTCAATATGCTGCCACTGAAAAGGTAAATTGCCGCTAGTCTTCACTGACAAAGGTGTAAAAATAAACGCTCAGTGTTACCTAAAAGAAGACTTGCAGAAAAATCTGAAGCCTAATATTAGAATATTATTGCTTCCAGCAAGATGTCGCATCTGCCCACACCGCTAAAATGGTTCAAGACTGGTGTGAGCAAAACTTGCAATAACAATAGAGTTCAGCTACTACAGCTTTTTCGCACTTTCACAACATTTTCTCATTTAAAGTCACAACCCAGATAGCAATTGAAAAAAATTCAACGCCATTGAGACAAATGGCTCAAAACAAGCCAATGTTGGGAAATTGTACCTACAAATAAAGTAGTTGGGTTCAAGGACATTACAAGACGCTACAACTAACCATGCATTAATGTACGTAGATCTAGCTACAGAATACTTTTTAGTCTACTTTTGAGTTAACCTTTCGACAAATTAACATCAAAAAAGCTAGAGTTGTTTACAAAGGTACTCATGCGATTTAATGGAGCAGTTAACATATAATTTGTTCTACTAAGTTGTAAATAAATCATATTTTTAGCGTTTCTACTGCTTCTACGGTTAGTGTTAAAATTTATAACACTAAGGGCCATTTTGTTCACAAAGGGCATAAATATGATTTAATTCGGGGATAACTCTCTCTAGGTTAATTTTATACCAAGCGTATAAATCGGGAGATAAAAAAGTGGTTTTGTTAACATTTTATCCCAGCTATATGCTTAGAGCATAAATTCGCTCTCAGTTTATATCGATGTCCATTGGATTTATTCGATTGGAATGTTAGAGTGTTGCTCATTAATTAAAAAATGTGTGGGAATTTTTGGTTTATTTTTGCGAATTTGGGAGTTGGAGTGAACACTAGGTAAAAATGGATCGCTGATTTTGCATCTGATGTCAGAATTTTAAAATTCCGAAATTTTTCTACACAGGGCTGCCAACTAAACATTTTTTTAAGAATTTTTAACATGAAGAAACAGTATTGGGGGTTACTTCTTTCAAATCTAGTGTCAGAATTTAAAAATTCAAGATGGCGGATAAAGTTGCCACCTAATTTCTTGTTTATTTATGTGAATTCAACTCTGGGAGAAACACTAGGAAAAATTGGGTCGCTGATTCCAAATCCGTTGTCAGAATTTCAAAACTCGAAAATTTTTTTGCACGTAGGGGTGCCACCTAAAAATGTTTTATTTTAAGAATTTTAAACATGAAGAAAAAGTATTGGGGGTCGCTGAGTTCGAATCTGAAGTCAGAAATTTAGAATTCAAGATGGTGGATAGTGTTGCCCCCTTAATTTTTGTATTTTTATGAATTCGGGGCTGGCAAAAAAATGGTATACCAAAAATGGGTCGCGTAATACGAATCCACGGTCAGAATTTCAAAATTATAAAGTTTTGAAATAATAGGGTTGCCACCTAATAGTAAGTATTTTTAAGAATTTTAAACATTATTTAACAATGTTAAGGAGTCATTGATTTCGAATCTGAAGTCTGAAATTTAAAATTCAAGATGGTGGATAGGGTTGCCACCTTAATTTTTTGTATTCTTATGAATTCGGGGCTGGCAAAAAAATGGTATGCCAAAAATGGGTCGTTGAGTCCGAATCCGTGGTCAGAATTTCAAAATGATAAAATTTTGTAATAATCTGTATTTTCAATATTTTGATACCAAGTAAATAAAAAATATAAAAATGAGAGTGATGAGAGCGAATTAAAAATCTTAACTCACCAATTTTAACGAGTTAAATATTTCTGGGGTTAAGCAATCTCGCCACCATTTTTATCTCCAGCTTGAAGAGTTAAATGCTTAACTCACTGTGGACAAATAAAAAACTGGAAAAATCATGGAATTAACTCGGGGATAAGTTTATCTCTCTGTGAACAAAATGGCCCTAAGAAGTTCTGGAGAATCGAATACACCAGCTATGACTTGGTGTAAGTAAGCAATATCCGCAGATTTCCTTCTCTCACTTAAAGATTGCATTCTTAATAATATTAAGCGATCTTCATATGGAGGAAAGTTATATGTGTCAGTTTCACCTAAGCCTCTCAGAGTAAACCGAACAAATGGTTTTTGGATTCTTTCTAACCCATCAACATGCACATTGTAATGTGAGGGCCATACTTGACTTGCGTACTCCAAGTGAGAACGCACAATTGAATAATACAGCGTTCTAGTTGATAATAAGCTATCAAACTCTTTGGCCCAGCATTTTATAAGATCAAGCATAGAAGATGCTTTCTTACAAATGCTATCAATATGCATGCTACGCGACAACTTCGAATCCATGCATATTCCAAGGTCTTTGACGGTAGTTACACGACTTAAAGCAGTATCTTTTATTTTATAATCAAAAATTAACCCATTAATCGCGGCTCCCAAACGCTTTGTGTGAATTTTTTTAAAAGTGCTTTCTTATATTGGTCACAGGAACTACCACATAAAATTTCAACTTTGCATCTTTCACGATTGTCGAGATATGAGGTGGGTATAAAAGTACCCAACTGTCGTCAGTGTGCTCTAAATGAACACAAATTCATTCGGCAGCGTCAGCACAATTTAATGTCGGAAATTTTCCATCAATAGCAAGTATAGTTGGTTAATTGGCTAAGAGAGCTTTTACATTTTTTTAAATATATGATTTTTTACAAATGATAATAACACAAATTTTCTGACTTTTCAACTTAATCACTTTTGAAAATGTAGTAGTTGACGTAAAAATTTCTTGACACACTCCACAAACAATTTCTAGTTCTATGTTTTCTTAAAGCAACAAACAAAAAATTGAACACTTAGCTGCTACCAATCCTGAGATATGATCAATTCTTCAGAAGCATTTTCATGGGTAAAAATTACCCAACCACGGTAATCTGCATATCATCTGCATAAATAAGCAAATGAGAGTGTTTGATGATATGAGTAACATCATTAATTGCCAAAATAAACAAAAGTGAACCCAGGTGGCTTCACTGAAGGATACCCGATTTTGCAACAAATTCAGAAGTCAACACGCCTCGGAACCGTGTAATTTGAAACCGTTAAAAACTTAACAGATTTTATATCTAAAGATGAATGGCCTCCTAGCTCACCAGACTGCAATCCCTTGGACTTTTGCATGTGGGGATATATGGTACGACTTAAGGAATATAAGTAGAATAAGCTTGAATGGAACAATGATGAATTGAAAAAAAACACCGGTGGAAGTAGTGCGTGCTGCGTGCAACAATTTTGATTGCAGACTTCGGCGGGTTGTGGCTAATAAAGGGCTGACCATGACGAGTAATTGTCATATAAATCAAACATTGAAATTTTATTAATACTAGCTGAAACCCGTTACGTTGCTGCCACGCTCCCTTGCATGTGTAAATAGAGGTCGAATACTGAATTTCGATGCTGTGCGACCTATAAGTCCAATGCTGCTAGATATCCCAAATTTGGGTTGTATAGGAGGTGCAACGCCCCCTTGACCGACGCCTTTTATATGTGATCAATGAAATTGAACGTGTCAATTAAGGTCGAATACGGAATTCCGACGCTGTGGGACCTATAACTCCAAAGCAATTCGATATCGCAAATTTGGGTCAAATAAGAGGTCACTTGGCAAACGCCCATAAAATTTAATCAATGAAATGGCATGTGTACATTTAGGTCGAATGCAGAGTTCCGACACTGTGCAACAAATAACTCAGAAGCTATTCGATATCGCAAATTTGAGTTGTATGGGAGGTGTCACTCTCCCTTGTCCAACGCCAAAAAAATGTTACCAATGAAAGTGCATGTGTAAATTCGGATCGAATACTGAGCTCCGACGCTATGCGACCTATAATTCCAAAGCTATTCGATAGAACAAATCTGGGTTGTATGGGAGATGCCAGTCTCGCTTTTCCTACGCCCATAAAATGTTATTAATGAAACTGCATGTGTGAATTGAGGTCGAATACTGAATTCTGATACTGTGTTACCCATAACTTTAAAGCTATTCGATTTTGCATGTTTGGGTTGTACTTGTCCAACACCATAAAATGTTTTCAGTAAAACTGCATGTGTAAATTTAGGTCAATTACTGAATTTCGATGCTGTGCGACCTATAACTTCAAAGCTATTCATGATACAAAGAACTCAGATAAAGTATTGCGCATGTCCGCCATCTTTGTTGTGACGTAGTTCGAGCTTGTCAAAGTGGTTAAATAATAACGTAGTATTTATGAAAATAAATTTATATGTAATAGGGGTATTTTCTCCCATTTGTTCTCCTACACAAAAAATATAGCTACGTTGCTTGATGTGTTTGACAGCACTTTGATTGCTTCTTTTTCATTTTGTTGTTCTTCTCGTTTGTTGAAAAAAATTGTGAATTCATTTTATGGCCCAAATTAAAATCGTTGTTCAAAACCACCTAAAACTTTAGTACTAATTTTAATTACATACAAGATAATTGAAAATTATAATTTACACGTACTATAAGTGCTCAATATTAGAAATTAAACTAAATGAATGCAATATTTCTTAAATGCTTGCAATTGTGCTGCTTGTGTTTACTTTTTGCTTTTTCACATTTTCTTTTGTATGCACCACGTGTTACAGCTGACAAGCTCGAGTGACGTAGTGCGCAGAAGATTTCAATTTTTGCGCACGGAGTAAGCTATCTGGATATCTTTGTTTCATGAAACCTATTCAATGGCACAAATTTTGGTTGTATGGGGGGAGGTGAAACTCCACCGTTTCCAACGCCCATAAAATGTTAAATTGATGTCGAATACTGAATTCCGATGCTGTGTGACCTGTCACTCCAAAACTATTCGATATCGTAAGTTTTGGTTGTATCGGAGGTTCCACTCCCCCTGGTTTAGCTCCCATAAAATGTCATCAGTGGAACGACATGTGTAAATTGTGGTTGAATATCGAATTTCGAGGTTGTGCGACCCATAACACCAAAACAATTTGATATCGCGAATTTTTTATATATTTGTGGGCGGTAAAAAGGGGTGTGGAAATTTTTTCTTAAACCATCTCGTAGTCGAAACAAATCCACTGCCAAAATTTTAGCTGATCGTACCAGTAATTTCGAAGTCTATTTATCTACTCTTAAAAGTAGGCGTTGCTATAGTGGGACCACGCCCATTTTAAGTATAGTTACCGATAGTTATACGAACTTAATTACCAAATTTTAGTTTAATACGACAAAAACTGTCTTAAATATAGCATTTTTATTGATTTGTGGGCGGTAAAAGGAGGTGTGGCAAATTTTAAATATGCCTATATTGTTCGCCTAAGTGCAAGCAATAAGTTGACAAAGTTTTATCGCAATCGGATGAATGGTATTGCAGCGCAAAGCGAACGAACAAACAAACATTCATTTTTATATATTAGATTTGTGCATTCATATTTATTAAAATAAAATGAAGCTTTATTTCACTGTATACACGCAGAGAAAAGACATGGTTGAGACATGATTACTGCAATAATAATTTTTTTACTAAAATTATTGTATTATTTCTGCAAACACAAATTTTTGCCCTAATAAAGTCATTATTTACTAATGGTGGTACCAAAAATAACATTATAGTTGAAATCATAACATCATTGAAATCGTCAACATACTATGATTGCCTCAACTATTAGTTGCAACAAAAATGTTGTAGTTCTGTCAACCATGATAAATGTGAATATTATTATAGAGACAAACATATTAAAATTTTGAATGTTTGTCTGAACTATTCTTTGCTTGTTGGCAAACGAAGCAGAACATAACCAAAAACCGAAAGAATTTATTGTGTCTGAACAGTTTGCAGGAAAACCTTTCACTTCATTCACACAATAAGTTTTATCGATTCCTGGCTATGCGACGTTTCGTTTGTCAACTGTTTAATTATTGTGTTCTGTTTTAAATCGCCTTATCCTAAAATCAGCACGCAGAAAAGTGACATTTTCGACTTTAATTGTAGCTAAGATGTTTCTATTTACTGTAAACATATTTCGCAATTCTGACCATATTTTGTTTATCACAAATATTAATATTTTTGCGACAATGCACTTAATGTACCATGTTTATGAATGGCATTAGTCAGGCGAGCAGTAGTAGCGGCTGTGGCTTACTGGTAGTGTGCGTGGCTCTTAAGCGAAAAAGCCGCGGTTCAAACCCCAGCTCGGACAGAAAATTTTATCAAAAAGATTTTTCAATTGAATTAATATTTCTGTTCTGCCTAGTCAATGGCAAACCTAACCTTTCGAGATATCTTAATTTTAATAGCTGTGGAGATTTGGAGTGCATGAAAATAAAAAAAAAATAAAAGTATTTAATACTGAATAATAATCTGAATCCTAAAAATAAATTCATAATATAGTTGTCGCAATCATTCTATTTTTGACCCAATAAGAGAATAAGGATTGTTTCAATAATATTTTGGTTCCTACAAAAAAGTTCCTTTTCTAAACATAGATGTTGTAATCATTTTATCATGATCAAAGAAAACATTATATGTTTAAGAACATGTTAGCAACAGTCATAATCCGAATCATACTATGATTCTCTTAAGACATGGTTGTTGCAACTATGTTTTTTCTCTGCATGTATGAGTTTAATTTCATCAAGATCAATAGTAGGAAAAGTTTAAGCAGAATGTACAAATGTTATATTATTTGGAATGAATTTGGGTTTCGATTTTTTGGTCATAACTTGAAGGGAATCCAATTTTTTCCTATACTACTTTTTAAAAAAACTGGAGCCAAAAAATTTGAACAACTCTTGTGAACATATTTTTGTGATCTGAACGTATCTACACTACTTCAAAAGCTCAAAAAGATAATTTTTTAAGTGAAAAATACCCATTTTTTCCGTATTTGTAGCCGGAAGGATTGTGAACAACTCCGAACTTACTTTTTTGATTCGAAAGTATCTACATTAATTAAAAAGATCAAAAAGATAATTTTTTTATTTAAAATATGCATAAGTGATAATAGATGTGTTTTGGAGCCGTTGGTAAGCTTACCTCGAAGAACCAATAAATATATTCTATATTTCCGTCGAAATAAAACACACACTTTATACAGTGGGAAGAGTTTACAAAACCCACTTTTGGTCGTGCAATTTTTGGGATAATTCACCTTACACTGAGAAAACAAAAAATCAAACACGCACATTTTTAAAACGTTTAGTTGAATTAATATTTTTAAAAATATTTTACGCCACACAAAAATGAAAACGTACATTTTTAAAAAGAAAAGTAAAACGAAACGTTTTTAAAACAACTAGGAAGCTTTACTATAATATAGTAGGTTAAAATTAATATTTTTAAAAACATTTACGCCATACAAAAATAAAAACGCACATTTTTAAATAGAAAAGTGAAACGAAATGTTATTAAAACAACTACGAACGTTTTACCATGACAAAGTAAAATTCACATACTTTGTTTCAAAACACTTCTTAACAACGAATTGTTTGTTATATATGTTTTATTGACTTATGTATTTGATATTTGCTCAGAAAATTAAATATTTAACATTCTCGATTTCATCACTCTGCAGTTTGCCTGCAAGAAAGTAATGAAAGAGTTTGAGTTGGAGTATTTGCTGCTACAACAAAAAGGTAAGTATTTTAAATAAAATTAATAATATCTGACAAAATTTAATTTTTTTATAGACGCTGGGATACAGTATAATTATCTAAAAAATTTTAATGAGGTGAACATAGCTGATGATAAAATAACTAAAATAAAACTGTAATTTTGAAAACCAATAAAGCTTTTTTTAATTAATAGAGGAAATGCAGATTTATGTAAATTTTTTGAATTAATGGGAAATAATGACCATTTTGGTTTTTAAAATATAAATAGTTGTTATACCATGTTTATTGTTTTATAAACATTTTACATTTGAAAATATATATTATTAAAAATCAAACAAACATTTAAGAATCTCGTTTTAAAATTTTCGTTTTTAAAATGAAAATAAACGTTTAACTGCAGCATTTTAAAATATCCATTGTTAAAAATCAAACGAAAATTTTAGAATCTCGTTTAAAAATGTAAGTTTTTAAAATGAAAACAAACGTTTTACTATTTCGTTTTAAAATGTTCGTTTTTAAGAAAATAAACGGTGGAAGTGCAAAATCTGGGTTAAACGTTTTTAAAAGTAGCTCGTTTCTGCCACTTTTGAAAATGTTGTTTTCTCTGTGTAACCAGCAAGGTCTTACAAGTCTTCACTACTCGAAAAGTCATCATCAGAGTCTTAACAGACTCTTAAGAGTTTTAATTGACAATGCCACTCTGGTGCTGTACGCAACTTGGGCTGATAAAATTACTCGGCAGTGTAGTAGCTTATCTATTAGATCAGTAATAATTTTATTCACACCTACCCTACTCGTATAGATAGTAGCGTGACATTATTAAATGCTCATTATATGTCTACGAAAGCAACTAAGGTGAATTCATTATGCAGGAAGGATCTTTCAATGGTCCCGACCAGTGAGTGCAAAGCCCAGGCCCGTAGCCAGAAAATAAGAGCCGGGCAGGCTGAGCCTCCAGTAAAAAAATACAAATTTGTTTTCATACATTTGTATATAAATATATATATATATGCATATTAACATATTTTCAAATGAATTTTTTATATTTTTACATGTTATTTAATGATTTTATTGTTCAAATGTATATTTTAGTAAAAAAAAAGTTAAGTTTACTAACATATAAAGCCTAGTACTCTGTTCACTTGCGTGAAACTTCGCTGGCAACATATATTTCTTTGTTGCGTGAAATTTCTGACTTAAAGTTTGTTGCGAGGAATTTCTATGGCAACGTTTCTCAGAGAGACTCAGAAAATAAGTTGGAAGATTTCATATGATATCTCTCTTTTCACTTCAAAATAAATAGGTAGTACAATTAAATTGTCGTGAAAAAATGTTGCTCAAAAACATGTTGCGATAATTTCACGCAGCGGAACAGAGTACTGATCTGAAGAACAAGTTGTGAAAATTTCCACACTTGTTTCGCAGCTGTCACTTTTTGTATGGAGATTTGAGTGGAATTTCACATGAAACTAAACAGAATACTATGCTTTAAATATAACATAAATGAGTTCAATGTTTGAAAGTGAATTTCGAATGTATTATATTGATTTCCACTTCAGTCACAGCTCTGCTGTTTAATACAAAGGCAATCGTCTTAGATTCTCATTAAATTTGCGAAGATAATCTTTGAACTCTGTTGATTTGGTTTACACGGGAAAATGATGCTTCCGCCGTACCGCCGGAATACCGCCTCAATACCGCCGTACTGTTGCCGAATGGTTCGATTACACAAAACAAATTATAAGTATCAGGAAACGCATCGCGCATCAGATACAATTCATTCAACGTATCAAATCTGATTGAATTTGGTGATGTTTTCTGATGCTCATCCCTTTTTTGTCCATATATTTCTTTGCGACAGACATCTCGGCATCAGAGGGTATTTTTAAGCCTACAGAACATAATATTTTCAAACTAGCCGGCTTCATTTCGTAAACTTATGACAATGCCAACAATATACGATCATTTTTGGTGAAACGCTTTTTTAATTTGAATATAATATTATCAACGATATCAAAGTAAGCCGGCTTAATTTCAATAGAATATTCACTTCTCTCACCAAGTGATTGTTCTACTTCTGAATTTTGCGTGATATAAAACCTTGTTATTTTAATTGTTTTTGAGAAAAAGTACCTCATTCAATCGCAAGCAATGTCTGCAACATCCATTATTTTCCTTTCAGCTTTTCCAAATTTTCATGCTCCCAATTAGTAGTTTTAGTTAGACTAATTAGACTAATTATTATTAGTTGATTGGGGAAAGTATGTATAACTATTTGAGAATGAATGCAAAGTATTTAGATTACAGGTATAAGTGAAGACTGCTGACCTGGTACATCCGCTTAAAGTTTAAAAATCCGAAATGCAGTCAGCTGGCGCTTGAATCATGTTATAATTTCGAAATCCACCCCATTAATCCTCAAGTAGTTGCAAGTGTTTTTCGTAATCAAAACAGCAAACTGGGAGACACAAAAGCTGGAAAAACGACTGCAATTTTTTTTGTGTATATTTGGTTTAAAACACCTAAAATAATAAATTATCTAAAAAACTCGCTCAAAAAATCTTGAAAACAATTAAAATAACAACATTCTATAAATTTTCACCAAAAATTAACTTTCTTTACAATTTTTTGCCAGCTGTTATTGGCAATGACTGACAAAAGAGGGCAGTTGTAAAAGCATACGGAAATTTGGCTAGGGCAGGCTCGACGGATTCTAGGGCAGGCTTAGCCTTAGCTTAGGCTAAGCCTGCCCTAGCACCATACTAGCTACGGGCCTGGCAAAGCCGTTTCCACTGACCTTCGCTTGCTATTTGCATGCTGTGATGCCGTGAAGAGAGCAGATTCAATATATTTTTACAGGTAACGCAAATAGGTCAGTTGATAAGTTCTGTACTTTTTATAGGCTGAAAATTAAATTGAATTTTTGTGTGTGATTCATGCAAACTAAAAATTTTTAATCAGCATTTTTTATTATTTTCTTTTTTATAAAAGCTGGACTCTGAAAATTTGTTTTAAAATTTAAAAAAACATACTATTTCAAAAATGTGAAGTTATAGATAAGGGCTTACTTTATCACTCAAGACTAATTGAAGAATTTTTCCATGACCCATTCTTTTTCAATAATTATTCAAATGTGGCTTAAAACGCAAATATTTTTTTATTCAACACAACATATCTTAGGACTGAAGAGAGATAAAAAACTCTGTTGCCAGAATTGGTATCAGCGTTTATTAATTTAATGCAATCGACTGCAATATTGACAAAAAATTACATTTCCTTTGACATCATGGTATTTAGGCACATCTTGGAATAGGAAGATGTTGTCATATAGAGACCAAATTTTGTATAGAAGATTTTCTACCTTATTCATTCTGCTACTTTTTGTTGCAATACAAATAACTTATTTAAATCTATTATTTTAAAGGACCTTCTGCAGCTGGAGAGTGGGATCATATCGTGAGGAAAGTTTATATAAAGAATCATCGCTCAAATATTTATCAATTTAATTCATAAGAAGTTTTTTAAAAAATCGTTTAAAAATGTCCACTTTTTAGTTCAAAACCGGGGCTGAAAGATGAAGTCTTATCCTTTCAAAATTTTGTATCGTCGATGTATGACACTTCATATATCGATGCTCTCCTGAGCCAGTTCGGTAAAAGGGTACTATTTTTTCTCATATATAATCGCTACGCCCTAATGTATATATATACTCAAAGAGGATAATAGGTTCGAGGGAGGATAGATGGAATAGTGCGGTAAAGAAGCTCGCAGAGAGACTTTTCCACAACTTTACCATGCGACTACAAAATGAATTATCACGGTAATGCGAGGATTTGTTGGGCATCGAGTTACTGTTAAAAGGGTAGGCTTAGACAGCTACCCGAGTGGACTTGGGAAACACACAAGCTTTTGGAGTTAGGACATGTATCTCCCTTAAACGCTTCCCACGGTAGAGCCTTTACAGAAGGCTGAGGCCACCAACATTAAATTGATGCCCAAGAGAGTTGAGATAGTTTGAAATAGGTTTCTGTTTTTCCTCCTCAAAGTTTTTATTATAACTATAAATGTAACCGATTATATCCTAATAAATGTTTTCATGTTTCGTATGCCAAAATTATAAATGTTTTCCAAAGTTCTTTTTATAACGGTAACGCAAATTTATTGCGTGTTCATGAAATTTTAGATTTGGGAGTTTGTTTTGATGCAAGTTTTTCATTTCTTCGATACTTGTCATGCACGCTTTCTAAATCATATTCAATGTATGCTTTTTTAAGGGGGAAGTGTTCTAACTTTTCTGATCCTTACACTTTGAAGTGTCTTTTTGTATCGTTTGTGAGATCTCATGTAGAATATGCCTCTTTTATATGGAATTCCTACTATTCTGTACATACACTTAGGTTTGAACGAAGACAGAACAAAATTATAAAATGTGCACTGCGATCGTTTTACTTTGTCGAACCTTTACCGTCATATAATGCTCGTTGTATGTTATTAAATTTACAATCGCTTGAATCGAGGCGTGTTAATATTTGTTTTTGACATTGTTTGTGGTAACATTGATTGTCCATATTTGTTAAGAGCAATTAATTTCAATGTTCCCGTAAGAAATTTACGTATTTTTGATTATTTTAAAATTAAATTCTGTAGAGTAAATTGTTTATTGTATGAACCTTTAAATGTAACTCTAAAAGAATATAATTTTCTTAGTTCTAAAATAAATATTGATTTCAGTGATAATAAAAATATGTTTATATATGCCTTAAATTGTTAAAATTCTTAGGTTATTGTATTATATTTATAACTTTATTCTTAAGTACTAATGTCTGTAATTTCTATACTCATTTGCTTGTCAGAGAAAATTTAAAATTTATAGACAATAAACTAAACTAAACTAAACTAAAAAAAAATATTTTCATTCACTTTCAAAAATATCGCACGACGTTGAATTCGGTACAAAAGCTTGAAATAAGATCTTGAAGCCCTTGCCCAAATGTGTGAATTGTACTCCGTTTTGGCCTGATATTTGAGGTGTAAATTTTTGAGGTGAATATTTTTTGCAACGTTTTAAAAAACCTAGGCCGCTTTTTGAGACACATCAACGACATGATTATTCGCACGAAGATCAGATTTAATTGATATGTCCAGAACGTCATAGGTGGCTAATTCCCCAAGATCCGCACCATTCATAATTAGGGTCATTTTCCAGTGAGTAAACAGACAGCACTGGGCCTTGCTTGCATTGAACTCTATGCTATGCCTTTTTTATTTTGAAATTTGATAACAAATTTATATTTAGCTTTAACCAAAATACAATCGGTACTACGATTCACCAAAAGATTATCTATTTTTACTTTGCAGGATCAAATAATACGAATCTATTTTGAAATATGTTTTAAAAACCCATCCCAACGATTTTTTTTCATATAACATATTCTGATATCGTCACCTGCATGCCAAAACCATGAATGTGCTTTTTATAGATTTAAGGAAAACTAGTTTGAATGCTTCTGAAAATTAGGAAAGTTAAATTTTTAAAATTTTATTTTGCTGAATCGTAAAGAGGCCTTCCTCTCTCCAAAGCGATTTTAAAAAATATTATTTTCTTTGAAGTACGGAAAATTTCCAATTTATTAAATTTTCATGCTTACAAACAATCGAGTTTTGCAGTTTGAATGTTGAATATCTGTTATTTATTGACACTTTGGCTTGCAGATATATGGACATAAGGTCCCTACATTTAAGATTTTAATTTGGTTTATCCAACCTCACTCTAACAGGATTTTAGAACACATTCATTGTTTTGGCCACATTCTTTTTTTGGCATGGTAAAAAAAAAGCAAATTCATTGACTTAGAACTGTAGTATTGCGGCAGATCTGATCCATATTCCTATTCCATATGGGCAAATCCTAGGGCTCGGACGTCACATTCGCATATATTTTAACATAAATTTTGCCAATTTGAATTTTAAATTAAGATGTATCTGGTTAAATAGCTCTTCATGAGTATGATTTATAATAATTATAACCAGGGCTCGGATTTTGATGACCTAAAAACTGCAAAAAATTACCTAAAGAAATGACAAAAATGACATCAAAACTGCAGAAATGACCTTAAAACTGACAAAAATTACCTATAAAACGCAAACAATTTCATAAAAAATAAACAAAAAATTCAGCCTTTAAAATAAAACATTATTAAATTAAAACTTATTTTATTCTAGCATATCCTGAGTTTTTATCTAACACTTGTTTCATTTTTCTACATACCCTTTCGTCAGTTTCACTACGCGCAGAGCTTTGTTTTCATCGAAGTCTATAAACAAAGCTTATTCTGTGTCGAGAGGTAATGTTTTTGATTGAAGGGACTCTAGTGTTAAGGCTCTATTCTCCTTCAGCTTGCTGTTTTTGGACCCTTTTTGAAAAAATTCTCATTTGAAAACGCAAAAAGATATTTGAATTTTGTTTTTTTTTTATTGAATTAGTAATGAATGAAAGAAAATAAAAAAATTTTTTTCGCCGCGATATAGGGGCTGTCCATAGATGATGGCACCGTCAAAGTTGGCCCTCAAAAAAAAGGCATGGTGCTGGCGGCCACGATTCCGGCCCTCAGGAGCGTCTGAAAAAAAAATATAGGGTTATGATCAACATAGATGTAATTCTGGCCCGTAGTAAAATAAAAATTTTGCGATTTTTTTTGACAAAATGGCGGCCACTTGAAATTGACAAATCGAATTTGGACCCATTTTTTTGTAGTTTAGTGTAAAAAAAAAATAGTAAAAAAAATCACAAAACTTTTATTTTACTACGGGCCAGAATGGTGACAATTCTACGTCGATTAAACTTTGTCGGTTGAGTAAAACTGGCGGAATCGTGGCCACCAGCTCGAAAAACGTGGTTTCGAGATAAACGCGTTCAAAGTTTGAAGTTTATTTTTCGAAAAAAAAATTATTTTATCAAAATCGGTTCAGTAGAACCGGAGAAAAGTGGCTTGATAGTTGGAAAGACGCGATTTGGACAAAACAAAACTCACTCTTTTATGAAAGAAAAAAACTGTTTTTGGAATACTTACCCAAATTATTCAGCGATGCCAGGTCCATATAAACCACCTTCTTCTTCTTCAAAAAAGTTTTGATCTTTGGCTCTTTGAGCTCTGCGAGCAATTCTGCCCTCCTTTGATGCATCCACAGCGTAAGCTTCCGAGCGGTTGAGGCGAAGTTCATCACGTGATAACGCAAAATTATAGGCTTGGTTTCCAATGGCGATTCCCATCAACCTCATAATTTTGAGTATTGGCTGAAAACCATCGTTGAAAATGGCGGTTGCCATGTAATTTGCGATCTCCACTGTCCGCGCTCCAGCGTGCATATGTTTTGGTGCAAAGGTCCGGGCGATACTGTTGAAACCTTCATTGCTGTTTTGAGTCTCAGACCCGAGGCATCTACTCAACAACAAAGTTTTAGAATCGCCGTCGCCGATATATTTTTCATACTTGACGCCATGTTTTTCCATTGATCTTGCAAACATCTCCTTAACCGCATCGACTTCCATTTTTCCTGCGCTGCCTTCATGATTTTTACGGCATTCCTCTTCGTGCAACTCCTTCCAAGCTTCGAAACCCTCTGGATGGATATATTGCTGGGATTCCCAATATTTGCAGCTATTGCAAATAGCAGACTTGACCACAGAGTCAACAACTTTTTTGGTGTACTTGCCGATCAATGTCGTTATACCATAGAAAGATGCGAAGCCGCGTTTTTTCCACGTGCCATCGCCCGACACAGTCAATAGCGTTGGATCGCACCCTTCATTTTCTTCCATGGTGGCTTCTTTTTCTTCACGAACGGCCTTGGAAATAACGAAATTATAAACGGCCTCTGCAGCTGAATGCAAATTTTGAAGGCTGCTGTAGAACAAATTGTTGCTCAGACCTACTCCTATGTTCATAATGCCACAAAACATATCTATGCCTTTGGGACCAATGCCCAAAAGTCTCATGGCAACAACCAAGCGGCGATTTATTTCATACGATTTGCCGGCGAAACGTGATGAAGGAATAAGTCTGGTTGGGCAAGCGCAGTTCACAGCGATTTTGAATGCAACTCCATTCGGCGATGCTTTTTTGAATTCCAATTTTTCGTTGCATGTGGCACAAATGACGAAAGTAGCAAGTGTTGTGAATACTGAATAGAAGTCCAAGATGCAATTCTCCAAATTGTTTTCGATGACAATATCCTCCGTGGGATTATTTTTGAATTTTTTGGCTGAAGTACTCGCAAACTCAGTGTCCTCTACTCTATCAAATTTATTTCCACGAAATTTGCGTTTTTTAATTCGACCGGCGCGAACATAGTTCACTTTGTTTACGGGTTTTTGACGTGTTTTATTACTTTTTTTATCCATTTTACTGCACAAAAATAAATTTTTTTCAAAACTGTACTTTTCCGCAAACCGTAAGCGCAAGCGTGCGTCCGCTATTCAACTCAATCGAAACTAAACTAAATGCGGCTTTGATTTCATATTCATTCATATGTTTCTGCAAATGAGTATTCAAACCTGTTTTTGCCTGTCCATTAACTATTCAACGGAATTCGGTGGTTAATTGATGCCGTTGCGTTCAAAAACTAAGCAACATAAAAACTACTCATTTTAGCGAAGACATGACCCCACAAAAATGGCCATATCTTCTAAAGTATTTCGAATTTCAAAAAACCCTTTTAGGGTTATATTCTTAAATGTCCAAGCTATAAAAAAATGCAAAAAAAAGTCGAAAAAAATTTTTTGCTGAAAGAGAATAGGGCCTTAAAGGAATATAACTTAGCATTTTGACATATTTTAGTACGAAAAAATACAAAAAAAAAGTATATAAAAATTACACTAAAATGACATAAAAAACCGAAAAATGCTCTAAAAATTAAAAACGTCTAAAAATGACAATAAAATAACTTAAAAATCTCTAAAAATGATCAAAAAAAAAAAATCCTGAATCTAGTAAAAATGATATGAAAACTAAAAACGATGAAAAATGTACTAAAAACTTTTCATATTTGGAATTTAGGAAACATAAATGGACGTTTTAAATAAACAGGAAATGTCTTAGAAGCAACAGAAAAAAGATGTCATCGAAATCCTAGCCATGATTATAACATTCTGCATCTTACCGCAGATTACCTAAAATTTGTTGTTTTTCGTGCATTCGGATTTCACTAAAAATGGAAGTTCGTGTAAGGCTAACACCCGAACTTAGAATATTTCTGCGAAATGGTCGACCGCACCTCAAAAGTCTATATGAGCCAAAAAATAAATAAGTTATAAAAAAGGCCAACATCATCTCAAATATCGTATTTTTAAGGTCACAGTTAACAATTTTATTTGCTCGGACATTATGTGTCGGACGTTACACATTTTTCCATTGTAGTTTAATTGGATAATTAAGAAATTAGGTAGTAATGTTAATGTTAATGTTAATGTTGTGTGGTGGAGATGCGTATTGCGACCTAAATGAGATCTATTGTACCTCCTTCTCAAAGCTCCGCTGGGTTTGCGAATTACGGATTACAGAATTTCATCCTGTCATTAGGTAGTAAATTTATTTTGAAAATTATTAATTAAAAAACAAATCTCATATGTTGTTCTTTTCTTGCCTTAACCATTTTTTCATTATTTTTCGCCAATGTCTTCCATTTTTTCTAAAACAAAAAAGTTTACGAATCCCTTACTAAACATTTACGAAAAAGAAAAACTACATTTGTGAAATAGTGCAGGCGATTGGATCATCATGATAAATTTTTTTATGTATATATTGATTAAATTAATAAAACTAAAATGTTATAGTAATATCATAAAATAATACGTTTTTAATAAGTTTTAATTTTTTGGTCACTGTAGACTTTTCTGTTGATTTGCCAATATGGTTAACACAATGTTCCTTAAATAAAATTGAATCAGAAACAGTAATAAACCCGAAATCTAATTTTTTCACATGCCACATAGAGATATGTCCTTTGTCCTATCCTTATTCAAAAAAGTACTGTATTCGAAAATTGCAATAACATGTTATGCAGACACACCGTGTGGAGTAGGGTACTGCGATAATTTTTAAACTTCAAGTTTTTTATGATAAAACTCTTGGTAGCGATCTTTTGTTTAACTTCTTGTAAGAACGATCACTTCTTCTAATAATCGATTAAATTTCTTTTAACGAGTTCGTACAGAACTGTTAAACCACATCCCAAGTTTCACGCACCTTGTGTTGATAAAACCCTACTTATATCGGTTTTTGTTCACGTTCATTATATGTACTTTCTAAGCTTACACTAGAGCTATAAGAAGTTCCACTTAAAAACAAAACCCCATAAAAGTCTATAGTTTTGCACATAACTGCCGCCCTTTCCTCTTAAAACGTTGTAAATCAGATTAAGTGTGGAGCAAGTTTGACTCAAAGAAAAATATGATGAAGAAAAAGTAATACAAAGTAACAGAAAAATAAACACTTGTGTAAGTTGTGATAAAAGTAGAATTCTGGGAGGCTTTTTTTATCTATCATTGGCAACAGCAGCAACCATTCAACATTCGCTGCTGCCTTACTTCATATATAATTTAGTGTACGAAATTTGCACAAAAGTAGTCAAGTAAGAATATAAAAAATAAACCAACAAAATAAAACCAACAGTTTTGTATCCTTGCCATTGGCATATTTAAGGCATTTCTTTTTTGCTAACTGTTTCTTCTGTGTCGGTTAAGTTTGAGGAACATGAAGTCTAAGCAGCGGCAAGTAAACATTCATAGTTGTAAAGATTAACTATTTTAGAGCAAAGTTCAAAGAGATGTAGGAGAAGGAAAACATTTTCTTTTTAATAGTTTTGTGTGCTTTGCGGTAATCAAGAGCAAAAATATGGAATTTTTTTAGAACAGCAAAAAAATAATGTTCAAATTCGTATCATAAGCTAGTGCGCTCAAGTTGAAGCAGAAAATATTGTTTGTGTTAATAAGGTTTCTTAAAGTATATATACATAAAAAAAAAATTAACAAAACACTTGCTTTAATGCTAAAGTACTTTCTGTATTTTAGAGAATAAACACTGGCTCATTGCAGTTCTTTGATTAAAATTCAAGATACTTCAGCATAAATAGTTAAGTGAAAGATTTTTTAAAGATCACACTTGGTTTCTATTAAATTGCTGTTTTAATATTTATGATATTAAGTTTATTATTTTTGTATGTGAAAATTTAAAATAATTTATACTATCTTTCTACAGCCACTAATATATAAATAAATTAAAAATAACTGAAAAATTTATAAATAGAAACATTGTTAATGTTCAGGCCAGTTTCTAGCTCTGTAGTAATCAAAAAGGAATTTTACTTTTCCAAATAATTGTTTCATTTAACATGCAATAACAATAGAGTTCAGGTACTACAGCTTTTTCGCACTTTCTCCGCATTAGATCGTCTTAAGAACCAGCCCAAATAACATTAAAACATCTCAAAAAGGCCATTCACAGTTCGAATACGCTGGTCTGCCATTTGTTCGATCTGCTATTTGTTCGCCAATTTACGAAAACGTATTTTGCTTCGTTGTTGTTTTGCATACAAATGCAAATACGCAGGCACGCGTAAATAAAAGCAGCCCTTGGACGTGCTCTTTGTACCTCGTATTTTTATGCTCTGTCTACAGCCGCATAATCACATACATCACAGGGTTGCACAATCTTTTTATACGACAGTCACATGGCGAGATGCTCACAGTTTGAACAATAACAAATGCTATAAATATGATTTGTTAAAAGTACGCTCAAACCGTGAATAGCCCTAATGATATCGATAAGAGTGGTCCAAAACAATCCAAAGTGAGAAAAATTTACCCACCATAATATGGGTTGGGCTCAGGGACAACACAAGACATAACAACTAACCATGCGTTTACATAGATCTAATCATACATTAGTTTTCAATCTACTTTTGAGTTGACCTTTCGATAAGTTAACATAAAAAAAGCTACAGTTGTTAACAAAGGTACTCATGCGATGTAAAGGAGCAGTAGCCATATAATTTGTTCTACTAAAAGGTAAGTAAATTTAATTGTTAGCATTTCTACTGCTTCTACGGTTAGTGTTAAAATTTATAAGAGTTAGGAGTTCTTATGAATCGAATACACCAGTTATGAGTTGGTGTAAATAGACGATATCTGCAGACTTCCTTCTCTCATTCAAAGATTGCATTTTTAATAGTTTTAAACGATCCTCATAAGGAGGAAGGTTTAAAGTGTCAGTTGCACTTAAGCCCCTTAGAGCAAACCGAACAAAACGTTTTTGGATGCTCTCTATACGTTCAACATGTACATTGTAACTTGGGGACCAAACTTGACTTGAATACTCTAGGTGAGGTCGCACAATTGCATAATACAGTGTTGTAGTTGTGATCATACTATTAAATTCTTTGCCCCAGCGTTTCATAAACCCGAGCATAGAAGATGCTTTTTTACAAATGTAATCAATATGAACGTTAAACGATAGCTTAGAATCCATGCATATACCCAGATCTTTGACAGCAATCTACACGACTTAATGCAGTATCTCTATCTTATACTCAAAAATTAAATTATTCCTTTTTCTCGAAAAGGTCATAGTTTGGCATTTATCTGGATTTAGAAAGATATTGTTTTTAGAACACCAAATTTTAAAGGATTTCAAATCAGACTGGAGCAGATCTGAATTGTCTTTAGCATCTATTGTTCTGTATATTTTCATGTCATCTGCATAGATAAGTAGATGAGAGTGTTTGATGATGTGGGTTACATCATTAATGGCTAAAATAAACAGAAGTGGACCAAGGTGGCTACCTTGAGGAACACCTGATTCAGTAATAAATTCAGCTGACAATACGCCTCGAAATCGTATTTGATAAGATCGCTCTGTCAGATACGATTGAATCCAGCTTACAAAAAATTGTGGAAAACCCATTAACTTAAGTTTAAATAGAATTAAGTTGTGTGGCAGTTTATCAAATACTTTACTAAAATCAGTGTAAATACAGTTGACCTGGTTACCTGAATAAAATGAATTTAAGCAAAACAACCTTTTTTATAGATAGGACCTATAAAAGATTTTTTCCAAAAAAGTGGAAAAATACTTTCGCTAATTGATTTATTGAATAACATGGACAGTGGTTGACTTAGAACGGAACCACATCGTGTTAACACTGCGGCAGGAATTCCGTCAGGTCCAGCATTAAAATCCTCATCGATCAATCCAATATACTTTAAAATATCCTCTGAAGTAAAGGATACAGAATCCAACGAAACCCTGGGTGTAGAGTTCATATATTCAAAGTACTCTTCATCAGGATTAAAAGAGTCTGAACAAAATGACTATTTAAAGAGATTGGCAAATAGACCACAAATTACGACAGGATCGTCAGTAAATCCGTCAGAGGTTTTAAATGATGAAGGGAATCCATTAGATTTTTTTTTTGGTGTTTATGAAACCCCAGAATTTCTTCGGATCAGACAATATTCTCAGCTTAGTACTGACTAAATAATTTTGATATAAGGTAGCTGAGCAATTTTCAAAGTCCAGAAACAAACGCTTGTAGATTTCTAGGTCATTCAAGTCCAAGCTACAGACATATTTTTTTCCATGCCCTATTCCTGCTGTTGCGAAGAATCTTTAACTCCTTTGTGTACCAGGGGTAAGCAAAATTTTCCGTAAATTTGAGGCTATATGGCACGGACAGAGAAAACATAGCAAAGATTTCCATATATAAAAAAATAATTGAATCATCAAGAGTGTTATTATTAACATATTCTAAAATAACATGAAGTTTACTTTGAAGTAAATGATTCAACTTCAAAAAGTCAGCTTTTTTAAAATTGAAATCATTTGTAATATGTACTTGTTTTCAATGTAAACCAGGTATGGAAACACTGTGAATGAAAATAAACATATGCTCGAGACATTGTTGCTTCGAGTAAAGTTGTGAGAAGTTTATTGCAGATATATTTTTTATTTGTTCTAGCTATAGTTTGGTGATCGTTTACGAAAATGACGATGAAAATGCATTCAGAACAGAGGTACCGAAGAGTTCATGCAATCCATGCAAAATGAAGGAATTAGCAAACTCGAAAATGATGAAAATCCCACGCTCGTGTATGAATACGATTAAGTACAATAACACATACAGAATTTATTACCCTTACCCCATGAGTAAGGCCTTTTTCTTATATATAATGCCATTCACTTAGAAATAATCTTTAAAGAAAGGTTAAATTGGTTAAGGAAAGCTAAATCCTTGTTATAAAATGTTTGAATAAAATCTTTGTTTCCTAATAAAAAATTACATCCTAGTCCAGCAGTAAAAGTCCTTTATAGCATTAAGGTAATAGTAATGCGACTTTGGTTTAGTAGCCTAAATAGGCTGCCAATGGGACAACAATGAAAAAAATCATATCCTCAGTATATTTTTTTTTATTCCCTATTCAACTTAATGGCGGAATAATAAAGTAGGGTAATTTTCTTTGAAAAGACCTATCGTTAACGTCAAAATCACAAAATACAGTGCTGTAATACCATAATTTAAAATCCAATGAAAAATCCTTATTTATTCTATGCGTTTCTGATGAAATCCTTTGGTCAAAACACTTAAAAAGTTGGTTTCTTGTTTTAGGCAGACTCTAAGCAGGCATATTCTGCAAAACATTTATTTTTTTTTATATATATAGTGTCCGACCGATTATTCAGTTTCGGTTTCGATTACGGCCAGTTTCAGCGCTTTTTGTCAGTTTCGGCTAGTCTCGGCTATTCGGCCTCAATATGGCCTCAATATGGTGCTTTCGTAAAAAGGAAACCACTAGTTTTCCAAACAAAGTAAAAATATAATAATAGGTATATCTTAAAAAGTTATGAATGGATTTTCATGTTTGATACCTCGCTGAATAGGTACTTGCATTACCTTTCTTTTGATACTCATTATGCGGAACACTAAAAAAATAGCAAGACTTATAGGCCATTTTTGAAACATTGAAGGCCTTTAACTTCTAAACCAATTGCCAGCGGCCTGAAATTTGGATTTGGATTAAGGAGGTTAAAATCTGTATAATCCAACAAAAAAATATTAAAAAAGAGAGTTGTCGCTATTCTTGAATTATACCAAAATTTCTTGCATCAGTCGTTTAATGCAAATATATAAGTTTTGTTTAATAAAAATATTTACAACGTATTTTACAAAACAAAAATTATGAATTCGTCTATAATTTGATTTATCGTGTAAACGCAAAACATTTTGAATACTTTTATGCGTTCGATACTAACATTGTAGATTTTATGATCTCTATTACAATTGACATTAAAGTTTTATAGGTACTGAAGCCACAAATTGATAAAAAAACTTTCGAACGAGTTCTGTGTGTGTGTGGAGTAAAGGAAAAGAAAACGAATTACATATTTCTATTATTATAATAATAAACCTTTTAAAAAAACAGAAATACTTTGTTTTGCAGTTCTAAAAAAATGTACATTGTAGGTGCATACTATTTTAAGTGGATACGGAAGTGTGTATAAAAAATAAAATAAATAAAAAATTAATAAAAAAAAAACTAACTTCAAAACCACTACAAAGTAAAAAATAATTTTAAATTACTTTTCACATTGATTCTTGGTCAAACTTGATAATTTATCTTAGTATTATTTTTTTTCTATATTGTATTATTATCTTAAATATATTAATTACTCCATGAATAAAATACCAGATTATATAAGCGCCGTCTTTAAAGGTTTTTTATTCATGGAGAAATAATTATATTTATGATAATTTTTTATGAAGTTTTTTTTTTTGTGAAAAAGTTTTTATTTCTTCCTTTTTAGAGATTATGATAACAATTTTTCCCATTCTTGTAACGAATTTTCGTACCCTAGTGTCAGCATTAACTGAGAAACAGTAGTTTTCATATAGTGCCACGCCCTTTTCTCCAATAACGCCCACTTGCTTGACCGAACATTTTCATAATTATTCCTACCCCTGTACCTAATTTCAGTATCCTAGTGTCCATATTATTCTAGTTACAGCGTTTTCATTATACTGCCACGCCCTTTATCGAATAACGCCCACTTTTTGGTCATAACTTTTGATTATTGTGCCTATCCCTGTACAATATTTTAGTACTCTTGTGTTAATATTTTTCGATATACAAAGTTTTTCTTATATTGCCACGCCCCTGTATCGAATACCATCCACTTTTTTAGACGGGCACCTCCGCGTCTAATATCTCTATCTCTTAAAAAATTTTGCCAATCGGGCAAGTACTTTAGGAGTTATCGATGTATATATATTAAAAAAAACTCCTCCTTTTTGAAGTCGATTAAAAATGATCTCATTTATTATTATAGTAAACTTCAATTAATTATTTTAAGCTTCAATATTCAAATAATAATTTTTTCGTACTAGTAGTACTTTTGTTTCCTTTTAATAAAAAAAAAATCATTTATAAAAACTGAAATTTTCATATTATTGTAATTACCAGTTTCGTTTTCGGTTTCGGTTTCGGCCGAATATTATAAATGGCCAAATATTCGGTTTCGGCCAAAATTCTGATTTCGGTCGGACACTAGTTATATATGCGTGTATGTGTAGACTTATTCTGCAAAAAAATTTTTTTTTTTTGGTTATATATGCGTGCATGTATGGAAAGAATTTTGTGTGAAATTACATAAATATTAATAACTTTTAAATTATACATTTTTATTTTGCACAAAATTAAGTTTGTACAAAATTATATTAATAACTTTTAAATTATACATTTTCATTTTGTAAAAAATCAAATTGTGCAATTTGTATAAAACGTGGAATATAGAAAATTAAAAGTTTTTAATGTTCCAAGTAATAACGTGAGCAGACGAAAGTGGGTTGAATCTTACGGCGTAGACTTAAAATTTACAGGAAAGTTTTGTGAAAAACGTTTTTAAAAACTGACTTATTCAACTCTACACGTTATCCGTGCTGCAAAATAGCACGTTTGATGCCGAAGCAGTGCCATCGTTGCATGTCAGTCAATTGCTACTACATTTGGAATGCATAGAGGATAAAATTTTTAAATAAAATATTGAAAATTCGTTAAGCCAAGCATACAAAGAACTTTGTAAAAATTATGTTATGAAACTATTTTGATAATTTATTTCATAATACGTTTATATATACTAATTTAATCTTATTTACACTTCATAAAATTTCTCTCCAAGTCAGGGTTGCCAACTCTTGAAAAGCCCCGGCCCGGAACTTTTTTTATTTAATAATTTTTTTATGGTCTGCTTGCTTTTAATTAAAAAATTACTTTTTTCTTTGGTTTTTTCATACATAGTCATGTTTAACAATCATGTTTACAACAAATGTGACACAACACAACTTGCATTTTCCCGTAAACTCGTTTTCTTTCAGCAATCAATCTTTGTAGCTTGGTATCGAGAGCCAATCGTTGTTAAAAGATGTTAAGTAATGTTTCCTCTTGCAACTAGATTCCATTATGCTGTTCTCTAAAATAGTTTTGTATCAGTTAATACACAAAACACAAATTATTGACCGAACTTACATAAATTAAACTGCAAACATTAATTAAAAATTCAGCCGCAGACAAGGTTAATTTATAAGGTTGTGGCACTGGAGAGAAATGCACTCTTTTTCACGCCTTTGCTCGAACTGTCATTGCGCTTTTCTTTGTTCTAAGCATTCATTTTCTTCATTTCTTTTCATCCATTCTGACAGTTCGACCGAGTTTGCTCTCAAGTGCCAGAACCTTATAAATGGCCGCAGAACTCAACACTAATAAATAAGTTAAACAAATTTTTTTGTAAGAAAAACTTGATTTAAATATAGATTAGAGCGAAAGCCGGAGAAAATGTGCCAGGCCCGGAGCCCGGAGATCGGCCCTCAGGCCCGAAGTCTCCGTGCGAAAAGGTATGTGTTGGCAACCCTGCTCCAAGTTTTTATCCTGTTAATAACATTAAAAAATAAAAGTGACTTCTCTAAGACACACATTGACATTAACGATAGGTAGGGCTGGCCTTACCCATCGTGGCGCCCCAGGCGAGTCATGCATTTCGCGCCCTCTTATATTTAATTACTAGTATTCCCGGGCAGACGTTGTCCTGCCACAGACCGTCTTACTGCTATACTCAAATGATCATGCTAATTGGTATATATATTTTAAGATAGTGATTTTGTTGTTCTAGGTTAAATACAGTTTTTTTTCTTAAAATGAATCATCCAGCAACAGGTTTGATTAAAAATAGTGTATTCTTAAAATGAATCATCAAGCAACTGGTTTGATTAAAAATAGTGTAATTTTTCAAATAAAGCTTAGTATGCTGTAGAAAAGAAAATTTTTGGGCATATAACTTACACGCGAAATTTTGGTGTAGAGTCAAAATTTTTATGTGGAGAAAAAGCAATTATTGCTGCAATTTTAAATCCTATATAAAGAAAGACTATACATTAATAAACTATATAAATGCAACAATAAATTTGTTAAATAACAAATTCAACACTTAAACATACTTACTGCTTATTTTTTATTGTTGAAAATTGTCAGATATTCTGACTTAGGAAATAATTTTGTTTTATGGTGAAGGTAATCGTGATAGAATCTGAACGTTGCTTCTAGTCAGCGGGTTTTATTTGTAATAATATTCGAACAAAACTCTCCAATAACAAATAGAACGAGATGATGAAAAAAAAATGAAAAAAAACATACCTTTCATTTTAACCTGCGCTACTTTCGTTTTACAAGCTTGTAAAAAGAAAAAATTGTTTTGCTCCTGTTCGGCACAAAGTCTTTTTTTTTAACTGATAAAGGCTTATCAACCCTTTAGATCTTTGTTTTTTAAACCCTTTTAATATTCTTATCATTAAAGCCATAAAAAGATAGAAAAAAAAATAAATTTGACCTTCGTCCGGTTGATTTTTTCTTATAAAATAGGCCAAACATATTTTCTTTTGCTTTTTTTCGCCACAAAAACGAAAATGCAAGTGGCTTTAATTTCAAATATAACTCTTAATTTATTTTTATCATGTTGGTTTATCGTTTTTTCATAGAACTAAACGATTTGATTTAAAAAAGCTTTGAAAAATAAATACAAATAAAAAGTTCTTTCTGACGTGTCCAATATAAGTATTTGGCAAATCCACTGAAAGGGTTAAATTAATACAATGTGCTAGTCATTAATATTATTTATGTATTTTGTGTTTTTTAATAATAAGGGTACTCACAATTGTGAAGTAAAGCAGTATGGTTTTTTTGTTGCCATAGTCGAAGATCACAATATGAGCACCCTTTAAAAATAGAACTTGTGGTTGGGAACCTTCCACTATAGCTTTTTGTTACTATGCAAATAAATTAACTATCCAATTTGATATATTTTATAAATATATGGCATAAAAAAGTTTAACTTGCAATTTGAGCTTCTTTAATTTTTGCAATTAGAAAATAACTGGCAACCGATCAGTTGCTTATGGACCTTTAAAAACCGCATTTCAAGTAAAACAAGAAAAAATATAAAAACCTCTCGGTAAAGTGTGGTACAACACCACGTTGTTTTGTAACTACACTGAAAACCACGCAATTGTGAATATCCTTAATGTGCTTTGTTTTGTATTTGTTACTTTATAAATGAACTATTTTACATTTTTTAGTTTCAAGTAATAAAAACAAATAATTGTTTTAAAATTATTAAATATGTTTTGAATTATTTAGTTCTTAAAATATTCAATTCCGAACTAATCCCGGTATCGAGACAAGCTTCCGGGATTGGACTCCCTACTAAGCAGATAGTGAAACTGTGTGCTTTCGCAGATTTAGCAAATGTAGAAATAGTTATTTCATACAGTTTATTTCCAACCCCTGTTTAAGACTATTAGTTAGTATTAATATTAGAGTTAAAATTTGCAAAGTTTAAATTTTAAACAGCAAGGTTTAAAAATATGCAATAATATTTTAGTGGGACTAAAATTTAGTCCAAGATTTTTAACCGTGTACTTAAAATAATTTTAATTTTAGTGTTGCCAAAATCACCAAGTAGTTAACAAAGTACTTGAGAAATACTTTAAAGTACAATACATATACCTGAAATTTCCAAGTATGGAAGCACTTGTACTAGGTACTTATTTTTTAAGTACCTAAAAGATACTGAATAAAGTATATACTTAGTACTTCGCAGGTCTGCTCGTACAGTACTTGACTGTACTAGTTAACTCAGTACTTGTTGATGAAGTGACATAGTTGACATAGTTGACATAGTTGGAATTATCAACATTATTATTTTGTAGTATTTTTGATTTGCAAAAAAAGACGTTTTTGGAAAAAATAGATTTTCACTTCGAATAAAATGATTAAAGATAAAACATGTCTCAAGCAAAATAAATTCCAAATAAATCTATTTAATTTATTTATGAATAATTGTTGTAAATGAAATGGATAAATAATTACAAATTAATGAAATGTGAAAAATAAGTCGCGGTGTGAATTTCCTGGCCAATGTTAATCCAGGACAGTGTTAATTCCGATTGTGTGTAATCCGATTATCTGGTGTCAAGTGTCTGAACATCGTTTCTGCAATGCCAAATCTACTCAAAAATGCTGCTGGAAATATTTTAATATTATATATATATTTTATAAATATTTTAATAAAATATTTTAAATGAATGATCGATAAAATAATGGATACAACAAACCTTTTGTTATCCATGAACAAATTTCCAATGCCTACTTTCTTAAATTTCAATTTCTTTTCTTTATTTTTCTGCTCTATCAGCTGAAGTGGCGAAAATAAAAAAGATTTTTTTTTGTTTATTTTTCTGAACAATAATTATTATTATTATTTTTATTTATAATCATTATTTATTAATCATTATAATAATTCATTATAATTTTAATAATATTTTCTATACAAATACATTCAATAACAACAATTTTTTATTTATTTAGATTTATGTTTTTTTTTTATAATATTTAATTTAATTTGTTAATGTTTTTTTATACAAATACAATAATAATTATTTTTTTATTCTATTTAAATTTTTTGCTGGTTTTTGTTTTTATATTAATTATATTTTATAATAATTATCATGAATTTATCATTATTTTCAGTTTAAATATGAAATTTCTGTATTTTTCCTTGCTTGGTTTTATTATATATGTGTTTACTTTTTTTGTTGTTTTTAACAATTATTTATAGAAATTTTATTGGTTGTTGTATTTTATTTATTTACGATTTGCTTATGAAGTTTATTTGTTTGTTTTGGTTTTACTTCGTAACACTTTTTGGCATATGTTTTGGTTTTGCTTTATAGTAAATTTTTTTGGAAAATTTTTTGACGTGTTTTCTTGCTTTCATTATTTGGTTTCTTTCCTGCATATAAATTTAAAATAAGGTTTAAAGTTGTGACACTTGACAATTGTTATTTTTATTTTGTTATTTTTACCTTAAGTTTTCTTCTCTGAAGTTAATTGTAAAATTGATTTTTTTTACACGCAATGATATCAAATAAAATATTATTACTATTTATTTATATATGATTTTTAGTTACTATGTATATAAACCGCAAATCGCTTACAATTTTTATTGAATTTATTTGAGTTTTCTTTAACTTCTCTGACATTAAACATAGTTTTTTTTTTGTTTGGAAAATTTGTAAAAAAAAAAAATTAAAAATAGTTTGCTGAAAAGTTTTTAAGTGTCATAATTTAAGTTATAGGTTTAAGTTTTTTGCAGTGTATTTATTTGGGTGCCAAATATTTACTAAGACTTGCGTCGTAAGACGTAAAAATATTTTAGTTTATTTTTACATAATAACTTTGTTATTTCGTTAGATGTGAAAAGTTTGTTTTATATATTTTTTATATATTTTTTTATCTACTGCTTAAATGTAGAGTGAACGAAGGTAGCTGGAGAGGGAGAGATGAGGGGGAAATGTACGGGGAACAGGAGGGAGAGCTATAAAATAAGCCATGAGTGTGATGAACTCAAAAATTTTGTGCTATTTACATAAATCTCAATGAATTTTGCAGAAGTTAACGCCTAAGCGAAAATAGCGCACTTTTTTTTATCGAAAATCGATACACATACTTATATATAGCTCATCGCAAGTGACAGACAAGTTTAAAAAAACAATTATTTTTATGGCTGTCCTTGAATAACATATATGATTTGGGTAGCTGACCAACCCGTTCAGTTGATAAAGCATATTTTAACATAAAAACATGTACGAAAACTTGCAATTTCTTTTGTATATCTTTAACTTACGTAAAATTTTGTTTTGTTTCTTTCGAAATAAGTGAAAAAATAACAGTCTAAAAATGCCAACAATTTAAAGTAAGTGGTCTACATTTGATTTAAATATCATTTATGTTTTAACAATTAATCAATTATATTCGCCGCGGAATTGAAATACGTGCTTCGTTCGCATTCATATCTTCAAATTTTTTCAACACTTTTATTATATTTTAAACTCTACATCATTATTTTTTTTAAACTTCATGTTGATTTTAAGCTTAACTTCATTTTTAAACTTTTATGCTTTTGTTTCGTTTCCTTTTTAAATATTCATCTATAATTAATCTTTACAATTTTTTTTTATTTCTTATTTTTGTTTTCTTTCTCCACATCATTCAATATTAAATTAATTTAATTTTAGTACATATTTCAATTATTTAGGCATCTATTCATGTTAACTATATTATATTAAAAGTTATACAAAAGTTATCGATAACGATTAAGTAATAACTAACACGTTCCTTTATCATTAAACTTGGTTTTTTTTTTGTAATAAATTTCCTTCTAGAATTTTGAAATTGGTTACGTAAATAATCGGTAGGAATCATCTTTCTCTCTTTATATCATTTATTTAGGAAGTCAGTGTAAGAAACGTAGTTGAGTTGAGTTGAGTTGAGTTGGGTGAAAGATTTGTTTGCAGTAGGAAGCAGAAGGTTCGAAAGCGAGTTTGTTGGAACCTCATAAGATTACTTTTATAATATGGAGCTAAATTTTTTTTTTGTTTACCCGTATTTTTAAAAAATTTACAAACATATTTTTCAAGAATTTTTTAAAATTGCTGTACATGCAAAAATAAGTCAGAGAATAAAGGTAGTTGGTATTGTGTTATAGGTATGCAAAAAGCTTAAAAAAACAAAAAAAAAAATACAAATTAAAAAAAAACAAAATACGTGATATGAGAAAAATCTTAATCATAAGGAAAAATGGTAATCGATTGAGTTTAAAAGAATAGAAAAAAATAGGAGTTGAGCTTAAAACACTTACATTCATTGTCAAGTCGTAAACAAATAACATCATGACAGCCTCAACTGCTTTAAGTGTTAGCAATTATCTAAATCTTACCCAAAACATTTAAATAATTGTGTCATTTTGAATGCAACAAGAAAGTGAATGAAGAAAGTGCACGAGTAAAATTATAAGCAGTCAAAATGGGCTACACGGCCATGCAAGGGTCGAACATGTCCTTAAAATCATCCAAAGAGCCCATTGGCAGAAAGTTGGGCCGAACAAAGGCCGAATAAGGCCTAAATTGGGTTGTACCTTGTAACATATGCCACCTAATTTTTCAAAGCTCTTATTTTAACAGTAAATGTATGTGCAAAAAAAAGCAATCCTCACTCGGCGATGCTAACTTGTATGTAGCGCAAAAGATTTTTTGGTAAATGAAGTTGGTTGTTAAATTACAATGGTCCAGTGTATATTTAATTAAGACAGTATAATATGGTTTGTATGATTTTGTATTCACTGTATTTAATATTATTATCTGATTTTTTCCATACTTATCTTTTCCTAACTGTACTTAACACAAACTAATAATTGCATCTATATATATTAACAAATAAATATATATTTATTTATTTCAGCAGGAAGTTCCAATTTTCATTGAAAAGCTGCTTATATTAATTGTAGAATAATCACTAATTGGCCTATTGACGGCTATTTCAAAATGGCGTCTGTACGGCCGAGAAAATATTTAAAATTCGTCCTTCGGCAGCTGTTTGGCTTTAGCTAAGAAAGTTTTATTTTTACTCGAGTGATCAAGTGATCAATTTTGAATATACTGAATTGGTGTTGAATGTCAAAATTTAATTTGTTCTCTTTCTGAATGCCAAATAAATAGAAAATTAATATTTTGAGCTTCCCGAGCGCTACAGGAAGACAATAAAGTTGGCCAATGTATTCTAAAGAATTTGTTTAAAATAACGACCATGGTTAACCACATAACCACTTAAGGTTATATGCCAAAAAAAATTCAAGTTTTAAAGTGATTGATATCATTTATCTAGTGTCCGACCGAATATTCAGTTTCTTTTTTGGTTATGGCCAGTTTTGGTCCTTTTTGCCAGTTTCATTTTCATATTGAAGCCGAATAACCCAAACTAGCCGAAACTTTTGGTAAAAAATACTTACATCGGTCATTTCAATCAAATAAAAAAATATTTACAACGCATTGAACAAAAAAAAAAAACTATTCAGCCCTATCGGGAATAATTTTTCACGCGGAATCGAAAAAGGGAGTTTTCATTTTTAAGATAAGGCTCAAGAACATTTTGAAAATTTTTAATGCAAATTTGTTCATCAACGATTTATCAACAAATTTTCAATAAAAATCTTAAAATAATCTTAGGCTTTATCTTAAAAAAGGAAACTCCCTTTTTCGATTCCGCGTGAAAAGTTATTTCCGATAGGTCTGATTAATTCGTCTATAATTTGATTTTTCATGTTAACACAAAACATTTTCTGTAATTTTATGCGTTCGATACTATCATTTTCGATTCTATCATCTTTATTGCAATTAGTATTAAAGTTTGATAGGTACTGAAGCCAAAAAGTGATAAATAAACTTCCGAACGAATTCTGTGTATGTGGAATAAAAGAAAAAAAAAGTATTTCTATTTTTATAATACTAAACCTTTTTAAAAAAAGACTTTATTTTGTAGTTTTATAAAAATATACAATGTTGGTGCATACTATTTTGAGTGTGTACTGAAGATATAAAGTATGCAATGCTTTTGTAATAAAAAATAGAATTATATCATTTATTTTTATAGTAAACTTCAATTAATTATTATAAACTTTAATATTCAAATAATAATTTCTTATCTTAATAATAATAAAAAAAAATTATTTATGAAACTTAAATTTTCGTATTAATACGAGTAACCAGTTTTTGTTTCGGTTTCAGCCGAATATTACAAAATGGCCGAATATTCGGTTTCGGTTTCGGCCAAAATTCCGGTTTCGGTCGGACACTACATATATCCCACATCGTTTATTTTTTTTACAGATCAAAGAACCCAGGCATGTGCCTTATATAAACAAGGTTTGGTCTTTTGACCTGAAAGTAAAGGGATAGTTTTATTTAGAGGAACTAAATGGAACCATACGTGAATTATTGATTAGGCGAAACAACCGTGAAAAACAATTTGAATTGCTTTTATCTGAGGTTTATGCGTTAACCTCGGCAAGCATTTCCAGCCCTTAGTTTTTCCTGTCCATTAATTCCACATTTTTCACAATTTAGTTGTGGATTTTTGTTCTTAAATGTAGGAAAGAACAAAGAATGTGGAAATAACCATGCCCGAGCCCGGATTCAAACCAGGGACCTCTGGGTTGATAATCTAGCGCACTATCCACTAGACTACAAAGGCCGACAATGTATACCCACTTTGAGAACATTAATTCAAGTCTTCTTTATAGCTGAAGTAAAAATCCACTAACCACAAATATTTAAATTATTTTTTTAAGCAGATATATTAAAATTTTTACTTGCAATAAAATCCTTTTACATATCGGAGAGAAAATTGAAAATAGATTGGAACTGATAGTAATCTGTACTAATGCAGAATCGTCCTTTCCAGTAGGCAAAAAATCTATTACCCATTCGATTCATTTTTATCAGCCACTGTTAAATAGAGAATTTTCAAAAGCAGTAAAATTGATTAAGAAGTATAATAAAGAAATATTTTCTACAAGTTTGCCAAATATATTAATTTTAAGATGATCATTAGGGCCCGGGGTATGAGGATCTGCTGGGTGCTCAAAGCCGATTAGTGGTAACACATTTCAACATAAATGCACTTTATTATTGTTCAGTTTGTCATAGTGGTTATTTAAAATGATAAAATATTGTACTCTAAGAGAAAACAGTTCTTAGTGTGCAATGTAAAACTTTAATAATAAAAATAAATAAAAAAATAAAATATAATTTTTAACAAGAAAAATAATGAACATACTAAAAACCTATTAATTTTGATTGAGGTGCGTTAAAGAGGGCATCTTTTGCGTGATTGGTTCTTATCATTAATATAAAAAACTCACAAGAACGAAGACTTGACACTTACATTGAAGTTCATCATATCTCAAAGACGTAGATTGCGCCACTTATTAAGTCAAGATGAACATAAGAGTTAGCACAGTTCTCCAAATTTGTTACGTTTTTAGATCAATGAGTAGATTAAAAGAATAACGAGCATTAAAACAGGGAAAATATTCCGTAAATTTTTACTATTTTTGGCACAAATATGTATCAAATCATAGCACTGTGCGCCGTAGGCTATTGTGTAGAGTGCATTGCCCGAAAGCTAAGGAGGCGCGGTAGTGGTTCAATTCCTAGCTTAGACAGAATCTTTTTTAATTGAATTAAGATTTCTATTGGGTCGACCACCTCTCTGCAGACAATCTCTGCAAACCTCATAGAGTAGGTACACATAAACCCTTGGGAGTTGGTATATAACTCGTAGCTCCAGTTCTTGATCATTTGAGTTCAAACATTTAATAACACACACAACACAATTGATCAATAGAAGCTCGGTCAAAGTCCTTTCTAGGGCTGAAATGATCTATTTATTTTTTTCATTATTAATAGTGAAGGAAATCTAATTAGCTTATAGTGTATTTATGTAATATAAGTAATTAAAATATGAATTAAAGTATATAGTCATTACAATAATATAAGAGATTCCGTCATTCACTACCTTTGCCTATTATTTATATATATGCAATTCTAAGTTTATTAAATCTGAAGAGTAAACTCCAGTCGCGAGTTGGAACTAACTGTGGCATCGCAACACCACAATATTGGATACAGTTGAACGTTCTGTAACAAAGTTTTCCTCAGTGATACCCTCAACATGTTTTGAAATAGCAGATAACAGCAGATTGGTCTTAAGTTAGAGATATAATAATGTTTTTGCCACTTTAAAAATAGGAGTTATTAAAAAAATCTTCCAGTGATCAATAAAAAAATCTAAGACTAGAGACTTGCTTATAATAATTTTGATGGGTACAACTAATGCAAAATATTTTTTTTAAATAAATGATATTTGTCTTCGTTAGTGGGCTTAGGCTAACAATTCTTTTAGTTAATTGAAGACTGAATATTGTCTTTGATATATAGTTAAAGAAATTGCCACAAGTATCATTGTCACAACAACTTTCAAAATTTTACTGAAAATATTCTACAAAAAGCTCAGCAGCATATTAAACACACCAGAGTAAAAACTAAAACTTTTTAGCTAAAGCCAAAATGCGCCCCAACAAAGCCTAATTTTCAATATTTTTCTCGGTCGTACAAAGACCTTTTTGGGCAAACATCGGCTGTAAAAAGACCGTTTTAAAAAATCTTGGCTGTACAACGGGCGATTTAACTATCTTCATACATAAAAAAATTATTTTGATCCACATATTGTGATAAAATTATGATCACACGCCAAGTGGTGATACTATCAACATCAGCATCGCCAATTTAAGCTTGTTTTTGTTGTTACACATACGTTTTCTGTTAAATAAGAGCTTAGAAAAAATTGGTGGCATACCACTGGCTTGAAATTTAATTAAGACCAGGTACGGCTTTTGGTGACCCATCTTTTGACCGCTAGGCTTTTTTAAATATTCTAAGGCCATGTTCGACCCTTATACGGCTATGCGGACCATGTTCGACCGCTGTTTGAAAGCTTACATTTTTACTCGGGCATTAAACGCTTGTGTTTTTGTAAAAAACTTCAGATGAAATTCTAGCACTACTTTTTTTTATTTAACAAAGCTCCAAAACGTTTAAGGGTTTGATTTGTCATTATTCTTAAATCCCAAAATATATTTTATTTAAAAAAATATTATTTGCTAGCATAATGCCTCTATTTTTCGAAGGAACTGTATTATTACTTTTATAATAAATGAAGTTAAATTATTGAACAAGATGAGTCCTTGGATATTTCTTCTCTGCTAAAAGGCTTAAGGCGCTATTCTCAGCTCTGAAAAGAGGAATTTTGATAAACCATTCTCTAAAGCACTCTCTGAGCATTTTTGAGGCTTCTATATCCTTCACTCGGAATTCCGATGAGCTAGGTGCCTCTGCTGGACTTACTGATAGAGAACCAGTATTACTAATTGCGATTGAAGCCAACGAAATCGGATAAAAGAGTTTAGAACAAACAAATTATTAAATTAAATAATTTTAAATTTTTTTTTTTAAATATAACTTTAATCAGAATTTTTTCACTTCGTGCTAAATTATTTACGAAGCTTATTACGAAATTAAAAAAAAGCTTGGAATAATCAAGAGCCTTAGATAAAACTTAAATTTGTATCTTGTCCATTGCAAAAGAACTGAAAAACTTTTGCGTTCTTAAAACCAACGGAACTCTCAGAAAGCGAAAATATGACTGAAAACTTGAAGAACATGGATCAGTTTCGATAACTGTGCTTTTGATGAACCGTAAAACCTTAAATAGTAAAAAATTCAGAAGATTCAATGGGTTAAGGGTACTACTGTAATCTCATATTTATATACTCTCAAGTGACATCAGTTGTTGGTTTAAGAACCTCTTCAAGGTTTTAGGAAATTAAATGAGAAAGCTGATTTTTGTTTACGTCTGACTTTTTCTAGCGTTTTTTTTAGTAACGGTTATTATTGGTAACGAGTATTGCTAAAATTACAAAAAAAAAAAATATATATATACATATATAGATATATAAGAGTTTTAAAAATTGAGCTCTTATAACTTTATTAAAATAAAAATTTGGTTTATGAAAAAAAACCTTCTTTCTAAAGATTAAACTGCTTCTCTAATTATAAGAAAAGGAAAACGAAAAATTTAATAATTATTCTTAAAAAAATTAAATAACAAAAATACAAAATTACAAAACTACTTCAGAAAAACGAATAAATATAATCAAATAATAGTTATTCAAATAGCAAAGTAAAAACCAAAAATTACTTAAAATATGTTTAAATATGATGATAAACGAAATTTGTAATATGTTGATGAAGCTTTGAAAATTATCAGAAAAAAAAACAATAAAAAAATTTAAAATAGCAATGTTTGGCAAATGTTTATATTTCTTTTTAACTGCCGTTTTGTGCACCTTACAATGTAATGAGAATATTTCATTGAGGATGCTTATTTTTCGTTAACATTTCACAACAATTTTAATTTGTTAAATATTGTGGCCATATAGTTCAGAGATAAAGTTCAGGTGTCCAAAATATACTTGCGAAAATAAAAATCGTACCTACAAAAAAAAATATAAACAAATTCATTAGATGACTTTATGTATGCATGTATATGTGTCATGTGAGTGTACATATAAGATTGTTGCTACACTACGTAGAAATAATATATTTTTTTTTTAATTTTTTTGAAGATTGTATGAATTTTTTTCATATAAAATCTTACATAAGTATTCAAGTATCTACATAATTAAAAATTGTACGCATTTTATATCTTGCAAATTTTATGGAAGTGTGAAAGTTATTGTTTGCAGAGTTTGTTATTTGTATGTTTTTTTAAAGAAAGAAACAAAAATGTACATATTTTTTGTAGAACTAGCATTAATTAGAATTTGGCATTATTAACAATTGTCATTGTTATTGTTTTTTTTCTCTTAACTATTTCTTGTTTATCTTTTTTACTGCTGTCTTTTTTTATTAGTAGTAATTCTATACAATTTGCTAATTTTTCTATTTTTAATAAAAATTTTTTAATGATGTTTTTGCCGCTTTTTATATGATTTTTTATTTATACCTTTTCATTACTTCCTGCTGCTGCAATACAAAAAATTTCGGTTTCTCTATGGTTTTCTTTAAATAATCTTGATTTTAGTTTTTGTGATCATGTTTTTAAATTAAATATATGTAACTTATTAATTGGAATGCTGTAGTTTATTTTGTTCAATTTCTTCTTTACAAATTTACTTATGTTATAATTTATTTCTTTTTTTATTCTCTGTACTCTTGCAGTAAAGTAATTCGTCAGTTTTGTTTTAATTATAATATTTTAAATATTATATCTTTGATTTAGCTTTATATAGTATTTCATAAAAGTATTTTGTTATTCTGCGTTGTAACAAAAGTGCGTGTTTGTTTTATTTTTAAAAATAAAATTAAAAGTATGTTCTTTTTGTTAAATTTGTGCATAAAATTGCGCCAAAGTTACGAAGCATGCTTAAAAGCTGCCAGCAGCTTTAACAACTTCGTGGAATTAAGTTGAAATCTTTAAATTTAACGAAATAGGCTTACAGAATATGAGAAGAATATTTTAAAGGCAAAAAAATGTTGATTAAACTAGTGCTAGTTAAATAAGTTTGTTGATTAATATAATAATCAATAAAAAAGAAATTAAGACAATATTATTGATAAAATTAGAAATGTGTTAATATTGAAAAATTTGAGAAATCATGAAGAAGTTAACAGTTTTAGTGGGCATAGATTGAAAATAATTTTTTTAAAGTCAACTAAATATAAACTTTAAAATATCCCTGTTTCCGCAACAGTTCAAAATATCAAGTGTGAAATTTTTTTTAAGTCGATATAAAAAAAAAATCAAAAAAATTTAATGAATTATCTCAATTAAACTGCTCATGGCTGTATGATGCTTAATTAAATTGCTCATTTTTTTGTCTTTTAAAATGAAAGTAGAGCAGTTCAAATAGTACAAATGCACTGATTCAATTGGTGTGTGTGAGCATGTATATAGTACGAATTGGAGAAAAAAAATCTGTAACGGACTGTATTTTTAATGCATTGTTCTTGACGTTTCTTTCAATTCGTCACTTGTTAGGTTTCGATCAAATGTCAAAAGTGTCAACACAAGCTTGAGCTCTGAGATGTCAAAATGAGATGTCAAAAATTTTCGCGATGTACATATGTTTTTAAGATTTTCCTACCATATCTATCTGTTAAGCCAACGCACCACCTGCTTTCAGATTTAAAAATATAACAAAAAAATTAAGTGTCATACAGGCTTTAAAATTTTGACTTTATCAGCTTTTTAACAAACGATTGTTCATAAATTTTCCTAACAGCAAGCTATTATTAAGGTATAAACTCCTGATCTATTTGCCCATTTTTATGAAATATACAGTTGTCAATACCACTAAAACAATCGGAATCGCCAGTATAAAAATATATTTAATTCTAAGTAGAAAAATGTTAAAGCAACATTTAAATTTCGGTTAGCTTTATTGATGAAGTGACACAAACTTAAAAAATCTTTTTTAAAAATATTAATGCATATATTTGCACTACATTAAAAAAGGCATAGATATGCACTTTGCTGCGTTCATGCAAAAATTCACCACTGAAAACCTGTAGCTTATAGATGCTACACATACGCAACACTAGATTGCAAGTTCAATCAGCTGAAGATCTGATTTAAGCTGAAAAAAACCTGTCTAAAGTTTGCAAAATAATCAGTTTTGCTTAATTGCGATGGAGTGCCTTAAAATTAAAAAGACATTTGAATGGAGAAACCCAACAAAAAATAGACGGATGAGAAAATCAAAATACTTTTTTTTCTATCTATTACAAAAAAGTTATTTTTAGTAGAGTAATTCAAAAAAAGCTAATCACAATTGATAGTAAATATTGGAAATAGCATTGTTTTGCAATCTAGTGTAACTTAGATCGTGAACTGCCCTATTGTTATAACTGTTAAAGGATTTGTACATTTGCAAAACAAATATTGCTGGTAAAAAGCAGAGTGTATTGAATAAAAAATAGTTTGTACAAATAATTTATTGCTAAAAAATGTATTGAACTTTGTCAGATTTGAAACTTATTACTGTGGCTTGGCCACTTTTGAAACTTACAGATTGGACTTGGCTACTTTTGAAACTTTACTGGTTGAGTTTCTAGAGTATTACAACATAAGAGCGTTAATATCAATAGTTTTGATTTAAGTAAAAGTCGACTTGTCCAATTTTTAAATTGAATCCTATGAAGGTCGGTTCAAGTAGACTAGTATTTAACCAAAATGGTGTAAAAATTTAGTTTTTTTTTTGAGGAAAAATTAAGAAAATAATTTTTGTTAGAAAACTTATTCGAGAAAAATGTTTTTCCAAAATATCTGGGGATTTTTAACGCGTACTGTTTTAATCTTAGCTCCTTAATTAATACTGTTTTTTCTCAGAAATTTTTAGCACTTTTTGAAAAGCTCAGTTTTTTACGTTTAAACCGAACGCTACATCAAAACCATTGCACTCTAACAACAAAGGGGCATATCTCTACATTGTGAAACTGCCCACATGACTTCTCAAGGAAATCTCTACAAAACAAAGAGATCAAATGATTTTTTTTTAATTAAAAAAAGAGAAGATATGACAAAGATTTCAATATTCGATGAAGATGCTTCTTACGAATAGTCTTACATGAAAAGCTTAGGTACATCTTCCCTTGGATTCTAAAATTTTGCTTAATGAGTTTTGACCTTTCCAAGTCTTATCTGTTTCGATTAGAAGTACAAAATTTTAAATTGTGATTAATAGAGAAATGCCAAAATCGATGCTTACTTAGTTGATGAAAGTAAAATATTTCCTGCAAAATAAAACTATTCATTGATATTTAAGGCATTTCATCCTAGAAAAAACGGAATGATCAGTTTATTTTAACACCTGGTATTGACTCAAGACTAATTCTAATATTTTCGGATACGGTACGAATTCAGTTAAAGATTTCTCAAAATTATCCTGTATTATTATTAGATTACTATTTTCTTATTGTTCTTTCTGACCTACTAAAAGGATCTAACATACGATAACAGTTATGTTAATACCTAAGACCGTTAAATTTTTAAATTTTTTTCGGAATACAGCTTGGAGCATGATTTGATTTACTGGTCGAATTCACAAAGCAAAAGATTTAATTTTCATCGCGACTCAGGATAGCAAGCTGAAGAAGATACCATTGAATTTAAGAAATTGTTCAAAACATTAAAAGATCCCTACAGAAAAGGCAGAGTCAATTGTCCTTAAATGACTGGTTCCGTGACAGCTCCAATGGACAGCTATCACAGGACAGGTCTGAAATAAATCATCACGGGACAGATTTAAATTTATGTTTTTCGAGGCCGTTCACTGGACAGGTCTTAGGTGATGCAGCAGGTGGCAATCGACTAATCGTGCTAATGACAACGCCATGTCAAAGTGACTGGTCGGTTTCATATGTTGGTGGCACAGTTCCCTATCTATTGGGAACCTATCACGTGGTAGGTTCTGAACCGGTTCCTTTTTCGCCAAAACAGGTCACGAATATACTCTTCTGGACCGGTCACTGAATTGACTCAAGGTGATGCAGCAGGTGACAATTGACCCCTGTCAATGACAACGCTATGTAGAAGTGGCCGGTTGGTTTTATATGTTGGTGTCAGAATTGGGACAGATTTATTCCGTTCTTATGTATTAAAAATTGGTTTTTATAGGATTAAAGTTAAGATAATCTTTTTTGTGTATGATGGATTCCACTAGTTGGTACCACTTGACCCTCAGAGGGCATTTAAAAGTTCCCAAGAATGGCATGTTTCAAATATTCAAGGTACCCTGGTGATGAAAATTTTTTAAATGTCTTCAAAATGATGACTGGAACCTTATCTATTTGTACTAATTTTATCAAAAGAAAACGTGTGCTTGCATTTTTTTAGGTGTTGTGAGTAAACTCCTTAACTTGTTGCCGAATTGCACCGAAACTATTTCTGAAGTGTTGCTCAACATTTTCTGAAGTACAAGGGCTTTGTTATATTGTAGTTTGGTTTTTAAAAAATTGTACTAAGCTCAATGTCGGAATTAAATCTTTTACAATTCGTCGCTTTTGCTTTATCTTCAAAGATATATATAGCGTAAGCAAAAGTAACACGGCAGCGCAGTAGCAGCTGCGTCATCAAAAGCATCACAGCAGCGCAGTAGCAGCTGCGTTATCAAAAGCATCACAGCATCGCAGTAGCAGCTGCATCATCAAAAGCAACACAGAAGCGCAGTAGCAGCTGCGTCATCAAAAGCAGCACAGCAACGCAGTAGCAGCTGCGTCATCAAAAGCATCACAGCATCGCAGTAGCAGCTGCATCATCAAAAGCATCACAGAAGCGCAGTAGCAGCTGCGTCCTCAAAAACAGCACAGGAGCGCAGTAGCAGCTGCGTCACAAACACCCCACAAGCAAAAGTACCACGGCTACGCATAGCAAAGGTGAGATTGAAGAAGGCACCTCTGGCCCAACCACACGCAGCCGACAGCAACACAAGATCGCACAACAAACAGCAGCAACAGTATTGAAGGTAACCTGCCTATTAGACTCCGACGAGGAGTATAGCATCGACAGTGACTGTGCCGACCGTAGCATGGCCAGCAGCGACTCCGCATTTTTGAAACGCACGAATGAGTTGTGCGTCGATGATTTTACCGACAACATCGATATCATCCAAATTTCCAGCGACGAAGATGACAGCAAAAACAGTGTCACTGAGCAAGTCACCAGCACCCCAGCTGCAGAAACAAAGGTAGGTGACAGGCAAAGCACCAGTGGGCAACTACCAAAAAAAAATGCCACAGTTGACGTCCACATCACAGGAACTTGTGACGTCAGCTCGATCATTGGAGAACTTTTCGATGACAGCGCTTCGACTGAAGCCAATGATGACGTCATTGACTTGGGCAGCTATGCAGACGAGCTGGAAGCAATGCTGCAAACAGTTGCACCGACTGAGCCAGAGTGGAGCGTGCGCAACCGCACCAACGAGACTGGCAGACCACTACCACCGGCACTGGTTGCCGAAATCGAGGCTGCAGTAACAAAGAAGACGAGGCGGCAGCGGTTTTCGTTTCAACGAATAATCAAAGGCAAACGATACCGTGTGCGAATAGGAAAGAACGGACAAGTGAAGGTCACCACCGACGGGGAAAGAAAAGGGGGGGGGGTGTGAGGACTCAAATTGTTACACAATTTGTGCCTCACAAATTATATTAATGAATTTTAAAATGTATATAAAATATATATATGTATATAAAAGTGTTTTTAGTTTAACAAGTAACAAAACTTGTAACAATACTACCAAAAAACTTTCAGGATACCCATAAATATGCATTTTGATTTGAAATATTAGTACCAAATTATTATTCTTTTGCTTTTTTTAGTTAACCCTAAGCTTATGTACAAAAAGTAGTATTTGAATACGTTAAAGAAAGACGCTTTAAATTTGGAAGAAATGTGTGTTCAATCAATCATATTTACGTTCGATACAATTTTCTATTCATTTTCTGTATGCGTACATTTATAAAACACAATGTCTTGTGATTCATGTCCAATGATGATAAAATGGACGAAATCAAGAACGAGACTTTCTCTGTTAACACTCTTATGGTTAAATGATGATATTTTGATTATTAATCATTTAGTATTAAGTCTTTAAACCCTCAACCAGAAGACTGTTTACTGTTTCCTATTCCGGGGCACTGGTAAACATGTGTAAACCCTAGTATATAATCCTCATTTGCAGCATGTGCATAACGCTGTATTCGGAATAACAGGTGTGGCAAGATCAATGTAACCAGGTGTGTTTTGTCGGGAATAGAAGAACTTTTAGCAAGAGAATGCAATTGTGGCAAAGATTGAAATGATGATATTGAATATATCGATTTGGTACCAAATGAATCAGCGTCGGATGAAGAATTGGTGGACATCTTAGTTGAGCTTCACGAAAGTGACGACGACACTTAGGCCGCTTTTATAGTGAACGCTTTTTGCTAAGCCGAGCTGCACTGTAACTCAAGACGTATTGGGGAAAAAAGATGCATGACTTGCATTCTCTACTGCTTCAATGTGTTTTTCGGCAGGGATCAGCAAAAAGCGTTCACTTTGAACGTGATCTCGATTGATAATAACGATGAAGACACAGAGATGATTGAAAAGGTTACAGAGGAACCTGATTGGAATGCTACAATAACTCTGCTAGGGCCAGGCATACCGAATATATCGAAGGATAGCACTATAAGGGCTAAAAATTTACTACACAATGCCCGAACACGATTGCACAACATAATACGAGAAAATGGCCATTATTTAGTAAGACTTCAACCCTTGAACGTTTGCTTGATCTCAAAAATAACAATTATAAAAAAATGCAACAAACTTCTTATCCATTTTTCTCTATTCTCCAATCTAATTTGTTCTCATTTCATTTTAGTTTTCGGTAGGTGGTTTAACGAATATAAATATGCAATACCTTTGTGACATAATACAACTAATTTTCACTGATGTCTTGAAAGATTGAAAGCGAGTTTATCTGCTTTACAGTTACCCAGAAAATTCTTATGTCCAGGAATCCAGCATAGAAGGACTTTGAGCTGCTCTACCATCTCGTTTAGAGATCTGCGGCAGTTTAGAACTGTTTCAGATGTTATTTCAACAGTTTCTAGGGCTTTTAAACCGACTTGCCTGTCAGCAAGTATGCAAATATCCATGGAAGATATTTCATTTATCTGAAGCCAAGTTAACGCTTCATATATAGCAGCGATTTCAGCTTGAAATACACTGCAGTGGTCAGGGAGCCTGATGGCTAAATTAACGCTTCTGAGTAGACTCCTCCACCTACTTTGCCATCTCGTTTTGAACCATCAGTAAAGATCTCAATGACATTGTGAGATGAACGGTTTTCTAGTTCCCACTCTTCTCGATAGGAAATGGATACATCGAACTTCCTTTCAAAGGATAGTTTTTGTGTGATGTAGTCAATGGACCTAGGTAAGGGAGGGAGAAATTTTCTAATGCAAGAATGTCCTAGTGTACCTTCTTTACCAGAACATTACCAGAAACACTAATGGAATTTAATAGTACGAAAGCTGGCTTGGACACCATGAACCTAATGCTTGGCAATTATACGTGCAAGCGGAAAACGCTTCGGTGGTCATTAGCTATGTTTTTCATCATGATGAATTTTAGGTACTGGCTGCATTCGTGCTGGATTCTAAAACGCATGGTACCAGCAAGTCTCCTCAGTGCATTGGCGAATGATAAAATCATTCCGAAGATCAGACTTCGAACACAGAATAGTCACGTCAATCGTTAGCCTCATGTTTGCAATGCGATGCTGGACATGCTGGCCATCAAGATCTTTCCATCAGCCACCGCTACAATATCAAGCGAATTAAGGAACAGTGGGAATCAAAAGAAAGTTCGTGTTTTGAACAATAGAGAAAAGTTACTCGAAAGTGTTGCTATCTTTGCGATAAGAAGGTAATGCCAATAAATATTTAGAACTTTTCTCTAACTATGTTTAGTGGCAATTTCTTCCTAATTGAATTTCAAAATTTGAATAAAGCTTGAATTATCTAAAAAAAAAAACAAATGACCCAGGAGTCGAAGTCTTCAAGAAATCTGTAGCGTAACAAAATCGGCAAGTTACCGATTTGTGTGACGTCAGCCGTTATCGATCCCTAGTTACCGATTTCGTGACAGCTCATGTTTCTGAGTCAAAATTGAGTTAAATGACAAGCAGCTGTTTACTCGAATATAATATTTTAGTTGCGCTAAAACTTTATAATAAATAGGTGCTTGTCTTGTTAATAAAAAGTGAATATTTGCAGTTTAAGAAAATTAATTATGTTATAATAATGTGTATTAATGGTTGGGGAATTAATAAACGATTATGAATGAAAATAGTTTTACAATTAGTGCTGTGCTGCAAAAACTTAGCAAAGATATGCAACCGGGTACTTTTTCATAGCTCAAACATATACTGTTTTGCTAAAATTTTTAACTTTTATGTAAATAGGCATTATTTATAAATTGCTTTACCTTTAAAACTAAAATTTTTTTAAGAATAACAAAATATTTCAATCAGAAAAAAAATTGAACTTATATGAAAGTAACCATTTTTAAAGGTATATTTCGAGTACTTATAACTTAATAATACACAACATTTCTGACATTTGATAAATCGGTAGAATTCTCACTTGCCACAAGGCCAGTGAGAAAAGTTACACATTATTATCGATTCACTTTACGTACAGAAACACTTTTTTAAAAGGTTCCATTGAAGTGAAATCGGAACATGTGATAGCTTATCGATTTGGAACGAACGAATCGAACAAAAATCGATTCAGATACGTACAGAAACATTGCAGGCGAGAGTGACATCAGAGTGACGTCAAATCGGTAATATGAGTCGGTAAGTACGATCACTACGAGTTACAAGAACTAGCTACTGGAATGGATAATGTACGATTTTTCTTCATATTTGACGAAACATGCTGATTTGGTTATTCATTTTTGTTACAAAAATCGTATATAAAAGTTCCAAGTTCGTGTACTGTTTGAAAACTTTCTGTTTTCGATGAACGAAAACAAGACAGATTTGTTAAAGAATCATCAAAAAATGTATCACATGCAGTAAAATCCTTTAAGAAATCATCATGACATATTCGTGCACGATGTCGCGGACTTCAGGGGAGTTGTAGCTATTTAATTCGTATATCCACACAATATATTCACATTATATATGTGTACACAAATGTAAACTAGTCAGCCGTTTAGCAGGTAGTCTTTAAAAATAGGTAAAATGAGGTTAAAAAAAATTTCTACGCTTATATCTTCTTGCATTCGATTTAAAATTAACTTTGTAGTTCTCTTGTGAAGTTTCCAGAAAATTGTACCATTTTAATTAAAGAAAGTGTACATTTGCAAATTTTTAGCTGTTTGAGGGTTAAATCTGTAGGCAAATGTTATCAGAATTGATAACTTAATCAAATATGGAATGCATTGGAAAGTGGAACGTCTTAATTTCTGCACTTATCAACCTGTATTTTAGCTCTTAATTTAGAAATATGATTAAATGTAATCAGAACTAATCACTAAGACAAATGTGGTTTTGATGTGGTTTAACCCTCTATCACTAACCATAGGGTGGAATGCACCCACCCAGCAAAAAAGTGCTTCCAAAAGAAGGTAAAGTGGAAGGGAAAGTCTTGAATTCCATCCCTTCCACTTTTAACCCAGAAGGCATTCTTTTAACATATGCATGTCATTGGGAGGAGTGCTTTCCTTAGTCTGATCTAGAAGTGCTTCCAGAATTTTTTCAATGGAAGATTTTTTGAGCACCTAAATGAAAAAATTCTAGTAGGTGTTTTTGAGGAGAACTGTAAGAAAGCATTCCATGGAATGCAATGGTTTTTGTGGTTAGGGGTGCCTTAAAAATTCCACGGAAAACATAATTTTTCCCGATTTTCTCGAGATTTTTGTGTTGGAAATGAGAAGTGTTTGGGTTTTGTTGGGGGTTTAAAAAAATCCACGTAAAATATCCTTTTTCCCGATTTTCACGACATGTTGGAGTAGGACGTGGTTGCGTTTTGTTGGAGGTTTGAAAAATCCCACGAAAAATGAAAAAATACATCAAAAATATAATTGAAATTAAATGCTATTTGAATATCTTCGTGAAGTAGTTAATGAGAATGCTTCTTAAAAGCACTTCTTGATAAGGCTTAGAAGAGTTGCAATTGGATCTATAAAATGTCTTCTGGAAGCAATGTCAAAGAATTCATGTCATATTTGTAATAAAAATTTTGCTGGGCAGTCACAGTTTCTATGCAATATTTCTAATGCAATACATGTGTGACGAACTAGAATTCAAACTCTAATTCCGAGATAAAAGTGTGTTAGCGCGTTCAAAATAAGAAGTTTTTGGGTGCTTTACTCCCAGGTTAGTTATTTAAAATTTTGTTTGGGTGAATTACATAGAATAAAATAAATCGCAAAACTAAGACTACGTGCTCTTATTGTGATTAATACATATGCCAAGGACACTTATGTCCAACTTGCACTTACTATTGTAAGTTCTTCAACGCAACGTCTGCTCAAACATTGTAAAGTTCAGACGGCAGTTCCTCCAGTAGCGTAATAAAACTGTGTAAGTTGTATACATTTAGCTGCAATATTTGCTCTACTGAGAAAAAAGTACTTATAGAATTTGTTTTTCTGTATACTTTTAGCTTTAAAATCATGGGTTACATATTGCACTAGCCCTAAAATTGCAGAAAAAACACGTTTTTTTCGAATCCTTATGCTTTTTTTTTAATATAAACATGAACTAATTTTGAATATTTTATTTTACGTAGAACAAACTAATTCTTTTATAAAAAAGATTTTGAATATATTAAAAATAATCGTGTATTTATTTAAAATAAAACACTTTTCTTAGGTTTATGGGAATTTCTTATGTGGGTTTAAAGCACCTAGAGTTAGTTGAGACGCAACTCAGCAATAAGTTAGTAATCCAGGGTTAAACATATCCCATTCATTAAAATGTCATAATCAAGCTCTATGAGGTACATTTTAGCACCTTAATGTAACAAAATTTTATCAAACTAATACTTGCTCTATTTCATGCTTTAAATGACAAAATGTTTGCAATTTAATTACAATTTACAATTAGTACCTTATATTTTCAAGAACCTTAAATTAGATAGAAAATATCAAAAATTTTAAACTAAAATTGCAATTACTAAACAAACTCTTTTTCTGGCATCACACTCTGAAAATTAATATCATTGCAAATGGTTTTCACTTAACCTTAAAACTGACACTTCCTGATGTTATACATACAAATAAATAATAGCTGGCAGAAATATATCGCGTAAGTAAATATAAAATAATTTCTTTTGGGGTCAAAATCGACACTTTTTCTGCCACTTTTGGGCTATTAGGTTCAAGTTGTTCTACTTAGTTTTCAAATTCTTTTCTCAAATTTTTGTCAATAAACACATTATAAATTTTATAAATTCTGATAATTAATTTGAAAAATTAAAATTTTTGGAAATTTCGTAAATTATTTTGATGTAAAAAAAACGCATTACAAAAAGGTGCTTTAAGCTGTCAACTTCTTTGAAGTCATTGTTTAATAATTTTGTAAGTGAAAATGGAAAATGTAACGTATTTATTTTTCAACTTTCGAAAAGCTAACCACTTCCGCCACATCCGTAGCTCAACTAGTTAAATATCTGCGACGTTTCTTAGTGCTTCATTTCTATTTCGTTTAAACTTTTAACTATGTATTTAATTAATTCGTCTAACGTATAATTTTTTCATTAGCTTTGTTTTTAATTTATTTTAAACTAATTTAATTTCAGTTTTTATATACTTAAGATCTTGAAGTATGTTTTTTTTTTGTTTTTTTTTTTGGAGACACTTTTTTTTATACAAAATTATTAATTTTTACACATTTAGTACTCTTAAAGTAGGTTTTACTGTGCGCTTTATTTCTCTGTTCTTGGTTTTATTTTTTGTTTTCTGTGTTTTTTTTTTCTTTTTTTGTTTTTTTTTTGTTTTGGCTTTAAATATTTGCATGAGAAATTATAGGGTATAGATACGTAGAAACCATGAAAAAATAAGAAAGAAATGTAATTGAAAATGTTGATTTTTTTCTGTTGTTGTTGTTGTTTATCATGTTATATTTTATTGCTGTAATTTGTTGTAACTAGTTTCTTTTCTCGCTAAACTGTACTCAATAATTTCGCTTTAATTTTGTTGTAGACTAAATTAATTGTTTTTTTTTGCTAGTTAATTATTATATGCCAAGTTTCAACAATTGTTGTCGTGATTTTGTTTTTGTTGTTCGTATTTGTTTTTATTGGAATTAGTACTAAATTATTTACTGCTTTGCTGGCCTAGCCTAGTATTTATTTTAGAGCAATTATATAAGTTTAATAAATAATTTAAACTGTTTTTTTTTTGGATTTTTGACTCTTATGTTTTGTTGTTGAAATATTTGTTTTTTTTATAATAGTTTTATTTGTTTCAAATGAGTTATTCTTTCTTACATGTGGTATAATGTGGGATTTGTTTGGAATTGTAGTTATTTTGTTGTTGTTGTTGAAATTATCATCTCCTATTAAACTAAAGTTGTGTGGCAGTTTTTTTGTTTTTGTTTTTCTTTTTATACATATATTTATATATAAATGTATATATATAAATATGTATTTTTATTAATTCTTTAAACTAATTGTTAGTTAATTGTTGTTGGTTTTGCTTTGATTTTCTTTCTAGTTGTAATAAAATATTCTAAACTATGTTGAAGTTTTATGTTTCATCATTAATATACATATATTGTTATATTTATTTATTTTTAATTTGTTTTATATATATTTTTGTTTGTTAATTTTTTATTTTTATGTCATTAACTTAATGTATTAAAGAGGACAATTGTTTTAAGAGTTGTTTTGTTTTCATAGTTTTTAATTTGTTGTTGTGGTTGTTCTAATTTATTTTAGCTAATTAACCTTAAGTGGAATTTAATTTGCTCTATACTAACAGAACACCAAATATATTTAAAATTTGTTAAATAAATTAGATAAACTTAAATTAAAAGTTTTTAATATTTAAATAAATTTTTTAATTATATATTATAAAATGTGTACAAAATTTTTTTTTGAACAGAGACAAAGAATTTAAAATATTGAAAACTATTTTGAATGAAAAATGAATTTTAAATGATATATTCAATTAAAAAATAGAAAAAAAATTGTACAAAATAAAACATATATAAATAAAAAAAAATGTGTGAAGAATTTTACACTGACAAAACTACAACGTTTTTTTTTTATATTGAGCACTATGTGTTTATTTTTATACAAAAGTTGTTGTGTTTAATTTTAAAACATGCTGATTTTGTCACTGTACTTTATTATGTTTATTAAAAATAACATTTTTTTTAAAAAACCTGGAATTCTATAAAATATTTTAATTCAAATACAGTTTTTAAATTATAATATGTAACGACTAAATAATAATATTATGTTTAAAACACAAATACCAAAATTTTTAAATACTTGAATTATATTAGGATTATGACGAGCCGATAGCTTGATTGCTAGACTGTCCACTTTTTAAATAATTTGCTAGAGCTCAAACTAAACTTAATTATACAAGAGTTTTAATTGTAATTTTATAAAAAATTTCTAGTTAAAAAAACAAAGTAAAATAGATTTTTAAAATATCTTGGACTTTTAATAAAAAATATTAAATTTGTTATGTTTTTGAAATCAATTAGTGGTTTTTGCAATAAATTTAATTGAACTACTTATTTAATTAAAGCTTTAGTTGAAATAATTTTAATGGCAAAAGATACCAAATCAATTTTTTTTTTGTTGTTCTTCATTAAATTAAAGCAAATTTTTTCTTTGCTGCTTCGTATAAATCCGCTCCACTTCCTTTTTCTTTGCTTTCTACTTCTCTTTTATATTTTTAACGTATATATTTTTCTTCAAGTAATTCTTGATAATTTGCAATATTTGCCCCACTGTCACTATGACGATTTCGCATCGTTTACCGCATGACCACCGCGTATCCACCATCGGCGCCATAAATCATTTATATTGAAATTATAAAAATAGTGAAAATGATAATTATTATTACAACTATTATTTTGTGTTTTAAGTATTATTATATTAGGGTTAGTTCTAATTTTACAACTACTTAGTTGACTACTACTATTTTGACTACTAAATCTTCTTCTGCTTCTGCTTCTTCTGCTCTGACTACTACAGTTACAATATATCGAGCATTTTTTATGTTCATCATCGTCTTCGTAATTTTTTCTTATTCTTTTCTTGCCTAGCCTTATTTTGCTACGCTTTTTTTTACTGTACGTTTTGGCTAAAAAATTTTTCCGTACAGCTGTGTTGGCAGCTTTGACTTTAATTTTAGCCACGGCATGACGTTGGATCACCTTATTGTGCAACTCCTCCAACTTTGCAACAACCAATACTTCCGTGCCAGCACAGCTGCTGCTGCTACCACCATTTCGATTGCTGCTACTTTTTCTGCAAAATTGCTGCCTTTTCCATGTGCATGCATACACATCACGCGCATCTATGCGGCAACAGTAAAAGCTGCCGCTCCATCGTCGCACTGCCATCACATAGTAGCTGTTCATTAGGCAAAACATGGCACTCAGGCACAGCATTAGAGCGCGCATCGCTCGCGAGCTGCCCGTGTCCGACCTAGTGCCCGTGGCCGCTGTTGACGCATAGTAGGGTATCGTGCAGCGGGTACTCACCGAGGGCACCGGCTGGCACTCGGGCAGCGCTTTGTGTGGCATCTCGTCTATGTCGTCGTAGTAGTAGGTGCTTGCAAAGTAGACATACGACGGCAATCGCTCCACATCTAGTTCTCCATTCCGCACGGTGGTGACGTTCAAAAGCGCTATGGCCACACTGCCTATGCGCTGATGTGTCATGGAGGCTCCACTACTGCTAGATAGTGTAATGTTGTGTATGCGTCGTGTCGGTGCTGCTGCAGTTCCATTGGTGGTTGTTGTTGTACTGGTAATTGCACTACCACTGTTGTGTCCGTACTCATCCAGTGGCGTTGGCAGTAGCGTGCCGGCAAACTCTTTGCAATACGTGCAAAGTCCCTGCACCGGATGGCCACAGTAGTGGTAACAACAGTCGGGTGGGCCGTGATTTGATTTGCGCAGCTGTTCACCGGTTTCGTCTATGTTTGGATCTAGTTGGTAGAAATACAATAATGTTCGTCATTAGTAATGACAGTGTAAGGATGGGGATTGAGTTTATTACCTAAACACAGGAATGTCGGTTCGCCAGCATATTGCGTTGGCAGCGCTGGCGCTCGATCTGCTGGCAACAGATATGGACATTTTTGCTCCACCGTCTGACAGACGCTCAGACAGGGTCGTATTCTTCGTCGTTTGCGAAATTCAACTTTTCTTTTCGATCTAAAATAGAAGCAAAAAAGTTCAAGTTAAATGTTTTCAAAAATATAGTCAAGTTTATAAAAAAAGTAGTTAGTAGTAGCTTATAAGATAAAATCCCAGGCAAGAAAAACTCAAAATGAAAAATCCTTTCGCTTTAAAAAGAACAACAACAAATCACATAAAACAATTAAAGAAAATTATGAGTTCTTGTTCGGAATGTAGAAATTTTGTTAGAAATTGCTCTTTTATATCGGTGTAGTAAGAAAAAAAGCATTATTTTAGTATAGTTTAGTTTTTTGAGTCTATGGAAAAAAAATTCTTACACACTAGAGAAAAAAAAGGCAATACATATTTATTGTATATAATAACCATAAAAAAATTAATAGTGATTTCAATAACCAATAAGAGAAGAATGAAAATTTAAATTTTCTCAAAATATGCTAGTAACAAAGTTTTTAGAAAAAGTTTTTGACACTGAAAAATCAAAAACATATTTTAAAGAAAATTTTAACTCGTTCTATAGTTTTTAATAAAAAAAAATATGTTAAAACAACGTAACTGTCTTGGAGCAACATTGAAATTATTTAATTTTAATAACGAGGAGTCATAAATTTTACATAATGTATGATATGATAATAAACAATAACGAATTTATTTTCCTCCAGATTTTACGAGTCTTCAGTCCCAATAACAAACCACGAACATTTTACTAGGTGTAACGATGCTTTGCTGAGGTATAACTCGCCGGATCCAGTGGTTCGTATACAAAGAATTTATTTGATTTCAAGGACTCTCCAATAGCTAGTAAAACAAGAAAATAATTTCGATTTAATTCTTCTTATGATTTATTTATAAAATTCTCCTTTAAATGACTACTCCTTAATATAACTTCCTAGTCTTGGCGGTGCAGCGCGTGATGTCAGCTCTGATAATTCAATTGTTTTGAACAGCATACGCGATTTCCTCATCCATCTGTGTCCTCACAAACCGTGTGTGTAGTTCTTTTGAAGAGCGTTGACGTGCATGTAATGTCTTGACAATCCTGACCGATGTGGTATGACCTTTACAATGTCAGCAATTCGTGCGCGTAGTGCCACGACAATCCTGACCGATGTGGTGTGACCGTTGCAATGTCAGCGATTCGTGCGCGTAGTGCCACGACAATCCTGACCGATGTGGTATGACCTTTACAATGTCAGCGATTCGTGCGCGTAGTGCCACGACAATCCTGACCGATGTGGTGTGACCTTTACAATGTCAGCGATTCGTGCGCGTAGTGCCACGACAATCCTGACCGATGTGGTGTGACCTTTACAATGTCAGCGATTCGTGCGCGTAGTGCCACGACAATCCTGACCGATGTGGTATGACCTTTACAATGTCAGCAATTCGTGCGCGTAGTGCCACGACAATCCTGACCGGTGTGGTGTGACCGTTGCAATGTCAGCGATTCGTGCGCGTAGTGCCACGACAATCCTGACCGATGTGGTATGACCTTTACAATGTCAGCGATTCGTGCGCGTAGTGCCACGACAATCCTGACCGATGTGGTGTGACCGTTGCAATGTCAGCGATTCGTGCGCGTAGTGCCACGACAATCCTGACCGATGTGGCAATAACTAGCGTCTGACCGTAGCAAGTATTTGTGGTAGTGGGTTCTTTTGAGGACTTTTAAGGACAAATGACACTAACTTATAGCTGGCAAGGATTCATAGGGACCCGAGCCCAACATACAAGAATCGCGTCTTAGAACCCAGGACTTATGGTTGGCAAGGATTCATAGGGACCCGAGCCCAACACACAAGACGTAGCTTCAATAAGGATGAGACTGACACTAGCTTATAGTTGGCAAGGATGCATAGGGACCCAAGCCCAACATACAAGAATCGTGTCTTAAAAACCAGGACTTATGGTTGGCAAGGATGCATAGGGACCCGAGCCCAACACACAAGACTTAGTTTCAATAAGGACTAACTACTAGAAACCACTTACCTGCTACGGACGTCTGCTCACGACTCGAGCTCACAGCAAAAAGCCTCGAATTCTGATCTGCATGCCTTTTTATAGCTGCCAAACGACAGCATTGTTCCGCACAATGTTCGCAGTTTCCATATTGCTTGCTTCCTTTCTCGCTCTTAAACATGTATTGCTCACTGTATTACTGCATATCAATTTGTAGCTTTACTCTCACACATATGCTGCTTCCTTTGTGTTAGTGTGTTGTCGCGTACCATATTTGTAGTTTTACTTATGCTGCTAATGTTGTACTAATGTTGTCTCGCTTCTGTACATGTACTCTGTGTTCAGACCTGCACCTGTCTCGTTAATGCCATACAAGGGTATGTTCCGCAAAAGTATTTTTCTGACACCGCCAAGAAATAAAATACCTTACTAATTGTCATTCATAGAAGTTTTAGTGTAATTCATTTAACTTGTATTAATTTAAAACTAATTTATATTAAGAACTATTTAATAAAGGAAACTAAAACTATTAATTTATAACAAAAAAAAAAATGCGTAACTTCATGTTAACACCACTTATAAAATAATCTTAAATAGTACCAAAAGATATATGTATATAAAAAATGTTACGTCCAAAATACGCCGCTATTATGGGCGTCACATAGGGCAAATATGAATTAAAACTACTATGTACATTGAAGGAAAGTTGTTTTTTGGAAAACTCTGGGCTGTCAGGTGCGGCCTAGGAGTTAATCCTATCAAAACGGAACTAATGCTATTCACTACAGAAACTAAAGTGACACGTTTTGTTCTTTCAAAGCTTAACAACAAACCTCTTACACTATCCAGCAGCGCCAAATATCTAGGTGTTACTCTAGATTCTAAGCTCAGCAGGAAAATTATAATGAACAGAGGGTAAAAAAGACTTGCATAGCCTTTTACGCCTGCAAAAAGACCTTTGGAAAAAATGGGGTCTTTAACCAAAAGTACTCCTTTGGCTACATACAGCAGTAGTCCGCTCTATCCTGTGTCATATGGTGCACAAGTATGGTTTCCTACACTGAGAAAAGTATACAATATAGCAAAACTACCCAGGATTTAGCGATCCGCTGACATAGGTATCACGGCACATTCGTTCATTTTTGACAGTAACAGCTGGCGGAATAGGCCAGATAGACACAGCAACATTCTTAATCCAGAAGTGGTTTCTAATAGCACGGAATACGACACCCCTAAGCTTAACTTCACGAAAATCTTTAAGATCAAGTTCCCCATCAGGGTGAAGTGGCGCAATGGATGACCTGACTAAGGTCCTCTTCAAGGTGTCCCTCTACTTTGACGGGCCCAATATGAAGTGTGGAGTGGGAGCTGGCATATACTTTGAGAAACTGGAGGTGGCGGACGATTATCGTCTACCCAACTCAGCCAGCGTCTTCCAGGCTGAGCTTTTAGCGATAAGTGAAGCTTGTCGCGCTTTAATTAGGGCCAACACCAATCACCTCAGTGTAGCCTCAGTGTTTGATGGATAGCCAAGCCACCTTAACATATATAGCTGATATTTGTTTCTGTCAATTAATTATTTTAAAATGAGCGCTGGTTTTGAGCTCCAAATCTGTGAAAGTCAGGCTAAGATGGTTGCATACAATTTTCAGGCAATTTCTTCAATAGGTGAAGTTACTAATGTCAATGGTTGCTTATTACTGCAATACGTGCGAAAACAGGACCTTTTAGAAAAATAGCTACAGTTACGCTGGTGGCAATTAATTAGTGTTTGATTTAAACCACCAAAGAAACCATCATCGTAGAAGTCGATCGAGCGACTCGTTCGTGAATCGAGAATCGATACTGAAACGAATCGATAAAGCAGTAAATTTTATAATCTACAACCCAGAATTATACACTTACAGATGACGCATTTCGCTTGTCCCTAAATAAACGCCATCTATTGGTTGTGACGTAGCTCATGTGCTCGACAATTTGGAGAATAACAACGATGATAAAAACATAGTCACAAAATCAGATCTTTCAGAAAAATAGCTCAAGTTACGCTGGTGGCAATCAATTAGTGTTGGATTTCAACCAACAAAACCATAGCAAAAAATAATTTTGTTTGGCCTGTTTAATAAGAAAAAATACACGGGACAAAAATCAAATTTATGTTTTTTTATTTCTGTTTTGAATTAAATGATAAAAATATTAAGAGGGTTTGAAAGAAAAGATCTAAACGGTTGAAAAACCTTCAAGAGACTAAAAAAAAATTTTGTGCCAAACAGGAGCAAAACAATTTTTTCTTTGTACAATCTTGCAAAACGTAAATACCAAAGGTATAAATCAAAAGTATGCTTTTCATCTTTTAAGTACCTAAATGATAGGTATAATATTAGCTCAAAAAACTATTTTGTTCTTAGTTTAGCCTAGCCATTCAAAGGGTCAATAACCAGATAACCATAAACGAAATAAAATGTCGAGGTCAGCAAGCATGAGATTCGAAAAAGTGCTCCACGAGACGCTGTGACAAGGTGGTCATCTCGGCACAAGGGTCTACTAGAGCAATGAATCCAATGGATGTTACCCTTATCGATTAACTTGGCGACCCCCATGGAGAAAAGTGAAGTCACCTGTTGCAGACATGGCAACGATGATGGCAAGAGCAGGCGCTGAGCGCCACTATTCGATTGCGATGACCATCGCTTTATAATCGAGATCTTCTACCCTTCGGGGTTGTGAATGCAAAGCGCCATTCTCGCAAGACCAGACTACAAAAATCCCCTCGGCACCCTCCCCACCTTCACGGGAACACACAGGCAAACTAGGCCCGTACTGAGGATCAGGTTTCGACTTTTTCATATACTTATACGGTCAAAAATGCAGCATTGTATGATGCGATTCCTTGCAGTGGTGGCATTGGCCGTCGCTCGCTCACATGTCGGTGATGTAGTTTGGAGATAAGCATTTTGAACAGAACCAAACGAAGTCGCTCTGCTTCATTTTTATCACAAGGGACAAAACCTCAGCGGGTGGCTGTTCATGCACACCTTGTACTTTAGTGTGAATTTCACTGACGCTTGCTGCTCAGTGGATATCTTTTTGGTGGTTTTGACATAATTGTTCTTACAGAATTTGTCTGCGAAACTGGACAGAGTTTTTTGCAGCAACTCCTCAAGCTTCCACAAAGACGCTAACTGCCGCTAGCGATTGTTGGAACGAAGCCGGTTGAAATTCTGCCAAAAATAGTTTCTTGAGCAATAAGTTACCCAAGAAAATTTTCACGGATACCATCGAGAAGAATTTGTGGGTATAAATCACCACCTTGTAGCACATCGACTTAGTCGTTGCAGTAAAATCATTTTTTCCGTTAGAACAGGCTCTGGAAAAGCTTGCAGCAACAAAGAATCTACTGAGTAGGTAGGAAGGTTTGCTGTTTGCTGAAGGTTTTTGACAGTATGAGCACGTTTGTAGTCAGCCGAACGGTTGGATCAATTGGTGATACCGAGATTAAAGTGCAAGCTTTTTGCACTTTAGCTGTATATGTTCCTATATTTCAATTATTAAGTCCAGAGACTTGACTGGAAATGCGTCGAGTAGGTAGCTTAATAAGTCGCTGTAACCTCCCAGAATTAAAAGAGCCCTATGAGCCAGAATCAATTAGTGCTCTGGCTGTAAATCTAGATCCTCGATAGCAAACATTTATCATCTCTGTTCCCAACAAAATACAAAATTTTATGAGAAAAGTGTTTGTAGAATATTTTCACCTTTCAGCGACCTTTTTTGTAGGTCTTTGAAAAAGGTTTTAAAAAGAAGCCTAAAGGTCAGGTCCTCATGAAATTCGACCTAAAAACTTAATTTTTTTTTTTAATTTTTCGATATCTTATGATGTGTAGATTGCTCCCAAAGCAGTTTGGCCGATAACGATTGCATAAAAAAGTAACGTAAAGTAACGTAAAGTAAAAAAGTTTGGCAAGTAACGATTGCATAGAAACGCATATGTTCATAAACGCCCTCGAAAAAAATCGTTAACCAAATCTTCAAATGCGTTTTCTGAAAAATTATGTTTTTCAAGCTGGTCTCGATGATATCTCAAGAACTGCTATATAAATTTAATTGGATTTTTTTTTATTTTAACGTAGGTAAAATTAATTTGATCATAAACCTATATTCAGATAATGCTGGTTAGTTGTTTGTTTTAGGAGCACTTTACAGAGCAAAAAATATGACAAAAAAATGTACTAAAAATTCGCAAGACAGGCTTTGTTTGTAATATTCAACTATTTATTGCTGTTTTAGGTTCAATCTGTATATTGAATCAAAAAAATCTTAATATATAAAAGGCAAGCACGCTGCTCCGTGTCCAATATTTCTCAAACTGTTCAGCCTGAAAGAATGCACAGAAAATATATTTGATACTTATCAGTGACAATATTGGAATTTTTAAATACATCCCAGTAGCGGATGGAATATATTCCGAATATATGAAGCTTCAATTACCTTGTAATGACCACTACTTCCAACTATATTACCTTACTATGCATAAAAGGCGTTACATTTAACATTGAATGAGACAGGAGGTAAGTGATCGCCTCCTTTCAGCATTACCTGGAAGTTATGGAGTAACATACTACTTGTATTAAGTTATAAAAATCACTGCATTACTTTTCCATGTATGCTACATTACAGGTAATGAGGTATGAGTTAATTACTTCTGCTATATGCAGACGCATTACTTTTTGAAAAAAGTAATGCTTCCTTACCTGGTAATTTTATTGGCAATTTAAATGGCAAGGTCGGGTACGGGGTCTACTCAAAAGAATTAGGGGTATCCTTAGTTCGTAGGCTGCCGGATCACTGTAGTGTTTACCAAGCCGAAATGATGGCGATTAAAGAAGTTGCAACCTGGCTCTCAGAGAACGTCATCTCTAAACGAGAAATACATATTTTCTCGGACAGCCAAGCAGCGATCAAATCGATTGAGCAGGTATCCATCAACTCTAAAGTAGCCAGAGAATGCCGTGCTGCATTAGGCGAAATGTCAAAGTTCTTTGACATCAGCTTAATCTGGGTACCTGGGCATAAGGGCATACGTGGAAATGAAAAAGCAGACGAGCTTGCTAGGAAAGGTACATCGGTGACTCTAATGGGTCGAAACTCGCCGAGCATCCCGATGGCAACTGTCAAAATGCTACTTAATGAGTACACCACATCTAAAGCCAACTCAAGATGGGCTGAACTCTCAACATGCAGAACAACAAGGCTTATCTGGCCGACTCTAAACCCAAAGCGATCGAGAGTCCTTCTCTCGTTGGGAAGATCAGAGGTGGCTACGTTAGTGGCTGTTACCACAGGGCACTGGCTTATAGGCAGACATGCCTCCAGATTGGGAGTCATCACTAATGACTTCTGCAGAAGCTGCAGGGACGAGGAGGAGGAGGAAACTATCTCCCACCTTCTATGTTCCTGTCCCGCGCTTGCGAGAAGAAGGCATAAACATTTGGGGTCATTCTTCTTTTCGGAGCTTGACGACCTGTCGGAGACAAGCGTCAAACGTCTAACAAGCTTTATTAAGAGCTCAATGTGGTTCCACTCGGACTGAAGGCCAAGTGTGCAGCGGTATCACAACGGACCTCACTGGTCTAAGTGAGCTGTGGTACGTGCGTTTTGGTTTTAAGCACGTACAGCGGCTGCCGCCTCAACCTAACCTAACCTACCTACCTGGTAATTTATTCTGTATTAGTTCTATGGTAGCCACTGGCAAATCCGCTGCTGGGATAGTACGTTTTTAATCTAACTACCTCTTTTTCATCCTTTTAAAAAAAGTTATGACGAATTTAATGAAATTCTTTTGATGGATTGCATCAAAAAATATAATTGTATCAGCTGCGAAACAACACCTGAGTTCATATGTATTTTTCACAAATCTATTGAATAAAATAAAATCAAGCTTTAAATAGAGAAAAACGTGCCAAATGGCTCCAAAAAGTATGGTAGAATAATACAGGTAGTCTCGTGGCTAATCGTGATCGCTTAGACAGTGCTATCAGAATTGTCAAAATAAGTTTTTTTTTTTAAAGAAAAAGGTAGCAGAGAAAAATTAAATTACTCCAAGTGGATATTTTTGTGTTATGCTTAAAAGCTTTAATTAAAGTGAATTACTTATTTTCGTTAATTAATAATATAATGAAGTGCGTGTTGTGCCAAAAATATTTGGGCACTGAAAATGAGCCGAGTTTTCGTGTTCCAGCTGACGAGCATAGAAGACAACGATGAAACATGGCTTGTGCCAAAAATATTAAAAAAATGCTCGTGTTTGCTATAGAAACTTCCAGGGAAATTATTTTTTGAAATTTCATATAAAATACTTCAACATCTGCACAAAATCCTATTTTAATTGATTGATCAATAAAAAATTAAAAAAGCAACATAGTTTCAGCCATGAAAGATTCCTTTTAATTTTTCCTTTCTCATTGCATTCTCATCGGTTGCAGATTTTGTATGAGCTGTCAGTTGCCTTTTGACAGTTATGGTAGTTCGCTCTCAGCCGTCTTTTACCATGCCAAAAAGGAAGTCTGCGAATATAATTGATAAAATTTTGTGTTCTTATTTTATTAGATGACCTGAACGTGCTGTGCGATGGAGACCGTTTGGGTACCTTTTTTGTCAACGTGACGTTAGACGGCGAATGGACTTGACACTCGACTTTTATGCACCAAAACAAATATTTTCCTAAATTTTCAGAATCATTAAATAACTACCAAGAAACTCAAGGTGTTCATTTACTTCCTTCTATGAAAAAAAATCAAGAACAGTATCATTTTTTTTGAACATCTCTATAAGAACCTGATCTAAACCATATTCGTAGAATATTAAAGCTAACTATAACTTTGCCGTAAAAATTTATTTTTTAGGTTATCACGCCTAGGATTTAATGTTTTTTTACCTGTAGATAAGCATTGGTTTTTTATTGTTAATCGGGGCTTATTTATTGCTGAAGTTATTATATATTTTCATCATTTTATTTATTTGCGCTTTTTGGGTGTATTGCTAAAATACTCGAAAGCCAATCGTCCGATATATAAAGTCTAGCGTGATCTGTTGTTCAATGTGTCTTAAAAGACCAGAGCCGTGGGTCGCTTTAAACATCGCAATTTCGAATACATTTCACTTTATAGTTCCTTTCAATAAGGCGTGAAACATTTCGGTAAATCTTATGATTTTCTTTAACATGCATTGAGAATTTTGATACGAGCATTCGTTGCCCTTAAAATTACGTTATTGCTTTCTCATGAATCGAACAAATAAATCAAAAGATGTAGGGATTTTTTCAAAACGAATGATAGATCTATTTACATTAGGGCGTATCGAAAAATTTAGATCGTATTATAAGAGGTCTCAAAAGTTGCATAGGGTGGTCAAGATTTCCCAAAAAATATTTTAGGAAAAAATAAGGATGTATTCCACTCCCACAAGGACAAAGTTGTTTTTTAAGAAAAACTGCAAAAAATCACAATCACAAAATGCTTTAATTTTTGTAAGAAAAATTACATATGTCTTCAAATAAAGTTATATAAAGACTTTAACTAATAATATCTTGCACTCTCGATTTTTACTCACAAGGTCCTGTGTGAAGGATATTTGAATCTAAAGCACTGGAGGAAGCACATAACTTTTGATTGCTATCTGATTGTCTAAATTTTCGTGATTTTGATTATACTGTTGACGTTTTTCTTAAATGTGGCGAATTAATAATTTGCATATTTTTTTGTATATTCATTTTCTTGTTTTTGAGAATTGTATACTTGAATGCAAGTTTTTAACTTTTTTAATAAAATTAATATAAGGTGTTATATAACGGACACCAGAAGCGGTATTGAAGATAATTTCCTTAATTTAGATTCATCAAATATTTCTGAATAGCACCTTGTATAAGAGAATCAATTTACAACACCAGGTTTCGACCAGGATTTTTTTCCTATTTAGATTTTAAAAATAATTGGTTTTTCCTAGTAAGAATTTTATTATTTCGTTAAAACACCTCAACTCAGCATTCACAAATATTTTATACCAAAATTTTGAGTTTCTGAGGTTGCTATTTGTTGGGCTTTAATTAACCTAATAATTGTTGTTCAGAAGTGTTTTAATGGAATTATAACCATAAAGGAGATATGAACAAAATTGTTACATTTCATGCTTGAAGTAACTTTTTTAAATATCAAAATGAAAAAAAAAATCGTGGCCTTTTCCTGCAATTTAAAAATAGATATTTTTAGACAGGGTTTCGTTAAAAATATTTGAAGAATCCGAATTGAGAAAATTATCTTCGGTACCACTTCTGGAGCCGAAAAAGTTTAAAAATTGCAATTAAGTACACATTTCTCCAAAACGGAAAAATGCATATGCGAAAAATATGCAAATTATTCGTCAAATTTAAGGAAAACGTTAACACTGTAATCAATATCACCAAAATTTAGACCATCAGATTACTACTAAAAGTTCTGTGAAATCTCGAGTGTACATTTAGATTCAAATATCCTTCACACTGGACACTGCTGGAAAAAACCAAGACTGACATCGTATTTCCCAAAATATTGTTAGTTAAAGTCTATATTTACTTTTGCCTAAAACCATATGTAGTCTTAGTTACAAAAATTAAAGCATTTTGAGATCGTGATTTTTTACTGTTTTTCTCAAAAAACAACTTTGTCCTTGCGGTAGAAGAAGAGATACATATTTTTTTTTTTGAAATTTTTTTTAGGAAATTTTGACTTACAAACTTTTGAGACCTTTTAGAATGCGACATTCGAAAAAATTGTAATTCGATACGCCCTAATGTACATATAACTCCTCAACACCACATAATATCTCTAATAAAATGAAAAATAAGTAATTTGGTTTCTGGATTGATGGTTTTGTTCAGCATTCCCGTAAGCAATGGATAAAAACAATTAAAATATTTCAATAATTTAAAGTAAATACAGTATCGGATTAAGCCTTTTCGAATTCGTAAAATTTAAAAGAATATTGGAAAAATATCGGATCATCGAAATTAAGTCTAAAAGCAATAACAAATCCAATATATAAAATTTGGCAAATCCATTTCGCGACACTAGTTCAGTTTAATAAAGACGGTTGTTGAGATTCGATCATTCATTGATCGAAAGAGAAATCGAAAATGGATAAATCATAATTAAAACTCTTGTTGTCATACCTTTTTAATAGCTTTGATATCACTGGATCCTCAACGCATGGATCCTCGTTTGTGGCAGTAGATATGAAATTGTTTGCTTCATTTTGTTGTTGTTGTTGCTGTGTGTATTGTTGTTGCTGCTGCTGTTGCTGATGCTGGAGTTGAAGATAGGATCTATCATGATCATTGCTGGACTTTCGTATACAACGTCCATCGGCATCACGTGCTGTTATTGTTGCATGGTTGTTGTTGTTGCTGTTGCTGTTGCTGCTGCTATTTTTGTTGTACTTGAACTTGTTATTGTTGCTGTTGCTGTTGCTGTTGCTACTACTATCGATGACATCATAGAATGCAGCAATAGCTGATCGTGCCGTATTTGTACTGCGGCCGGTTCGACGTGCGCTGTGTTTATTTAAATTATCATTAAAATATTCATTGTTTTTATTATTTAAATTGTTGTTATTGTTATTGTTATCAATGATGTTTGCTTGGTTTATATTTTTATTATTATTTAAAATTAAGTTATTATTGTTGTCGGTTTTATATAAATATTCAATATTATTATTATTTATTAAAATATTTCTATTTTCGGCTTTATTTTGATTATTAGAGTTATTATTATTATTATTTAAATGTTTGTTAGAACTATTAGTTGAATTCGATGTTGTTGTTGTTGTTGAATTGTAGTTTTTGTTGTTTTCATTATGTTTACTATTATTATTGCTGTTGCTATTTTTAGTAGTGTTGGTGTTTTTCGTAGAATTTGTGGTAGTATCGTTCTGCTCCGCAAAATACGGAATTAACGTACTACATACCCAACGTCGATAGGCTTCCTGCGGAGATAATAGTAAGATAGAAGTAAAATAATTAGAAAGAATGTCATAAGGTGTAAATATTTATTATCAATATTATTAATATATTTACAAAAAACTCTAAAAGTTTTTGCTAAGAATCTGCTGACATTTTAAACAGTGGTACATTTTTTTAGTTCAGTGCTTTTTAGACCGAAATTCTTCTAAAAGTTTTCTCAAAACTACTGACCGTTCCGCAATTCGTATATGCAATGTTTAAAATTCAGCGAAGAGGGCAAAGCAATTTTGTGCCAAACATACATTCAGCATAATTATGCAGACATGTGGTTGCTAGGCATGCTTTTGTGGTTAGTTCAAATAGATTTTTGGGAGTTTACTGCAGGTGGCCATGAAGGTGTTGATGTTGATATTGACAGGCTCGTAAATTTTACAGCTTTATAGCAAAATTGATATGGAACCGCTTGGAAGTACAATATATATGCTGTTTGTATTTAGAATTAATCCATGATCGGATTAAAGTCAGTGCTTTTAAAAAATTCACGCTTGAACGAAAGTACAAGAGGAAGTACGGGAATGAGTTATTGTGTAAGTTGGGCAAACTCAAAGAGCAAATGAAGATTTTACAACAGGGTTGTCTACAAATTTCATGCATTGCCTCGTCTTGGTTCAAGATACTTATTCCTCAACTTATTTTACAATTCTCATCAAAGAAAAAATTTTGTAATATATATTTATATTAATTTTCTTGAAATATTTAAGGAAATTAGATATAGCACTCATTATAAAAAAGAAATATTTGATTGAATTTCAAACAATTACTTATAAAAAAAAGCCACTAGATTAGAAAGTACTTAAATTGTTGAATTTTCATTTTAGTTTCTGTCTGAGCTGGGATTTGAGCCGTGGTTCTTTAGCCTACGGGCCACGCTGTCTACCAGTAGGCTACGGCTATCACGATTACCGTAAAAATAAAATGGAAACTCGTAAAAAAGTGCATCTAAGTATATATGTTATTTTCGCTCAACTGAAGTCCTTAGCAAGCCTTCATATATTGATGAATGTAATATTATATATTTGAACAAATAATATTCACTAAGAAAAAACAAGGAAAATTGTGAAGCAAAACTGATAAACTCAACTATTTTTTAACACTGTAGATATGTTCCCATCTAAAACATGTAAAAAAATTTGTGTAAAAAAGTACAAGCGACGTATTTAGGGATGAGCATGAAAACTTTGAAAAATCATGTAAGCTGAAAAACTTTAAAAGTCTTGCCCACAAAATCTTAAATATAAAACTTAAAAACTTAAATATAACATACAATTATAGCACAGAAAAACAATTAATTTTTATTAAAAATACCAAAAAAAAAAAAAAAATAAAGAAAGAGAATTAAGAGCATAACGTAAAACAAGACTTTAGAAATCGGTCATTCCCCGAAACTTGTAAACGTAAACCAGTACACATTAGAAAATTTTACCTAATTTTCCGGCCAAAATTAGTTTTTTTTTACTTGTCCAAACTGGTTTTTTTTTTTAATTTGATCATAAAACAAATTGGACAAAGCATACATGCTCGTGAGACCGGTTCAAAAGTGTATGGGGAAAATAATGTGTCGTTTTTTTTGCGGTGCGAGTCCATTTTTTGAAACCCTCTGACCCCTATTAATCACAAAAATATTTGAATACCTAAAAAAATTTGACCTCTAGGGGTTTCGCAAATCACTTGAATGTGATTTTAAAGCTATGTGAAACTTAAACCATTTTAAAAAATGTCGTGTCTAAACGGAAAACAATTGGAATATATTTTGATAGGAAACAATTATTACTAGCTCAGTCTTATTATTTTTTTTTCATGAATTAAATTGCGAGTTTTAGATCAAGTAAGTTTTTAAGAAGGCAACAACAACAACAACTCTGTATAGAGTCAATCACTTAGCTGACTAGACAGTCTGTTTCGGAAATCGCTACATTTTCCTCTCCAGTAGACTTTGGGTGATTTAAGCTGTGATCAACTCACTGATTAAATTTGTATATGACTTCGCAGATTTAGAAATTCATTCATTTGAATTATATGGCTGCTAATCATATGACATTTCAAAGCAGTAGGCTATTTATAGATCACCGCCATCAACTCTGCCAAGGTAGCCATCTGTTCTAGTTGCTTCTTTAGACTACTGAAGAGGAAAATGTAGCGATTTCCGAAACAGACTGTCCAGTCAGCTAAGAGAATGACTCTATACAGAGTTGTTGCTGTTGTTGCCTTCTTAAAAACTTACTTGATCTAAAGTTTGCAATTTAATTCATGTAATAATTGAATAGATCATAAAACTAATTAATGTTTTTTTTTTTTAAAATATGTATCGGTAGTTTTTGGCGGAGTTTTAAACATGCAATTTTACTCTCAACGAAAAATTATCGTTTTTCCATAAAATATTTTTTTCTTAATTTGGTCTAGCGACATCATTTTTGAAATTTTGTATTTTTGTGTGAAACTTAAGCTTTCTTGAGGTGCAATATATTTTACAGTTTATTGACTATAATTTGCGAAAAAAATTAAAAATACTATATTTATTTATTGTTTCTAATATTTATTTATTAAAAATATGATTTTTTTGCAATGCATTTAAATTTTTTCTGTGCTTATCAACGACTTGCAGCAAATATTGTTTTTGCTCTTCATAAGAAGTTATTAAGTAATTAAATTCTGTTATTAATCTTCAATTACATTTTTACGTTGATAGAAAAAAAACGATTGGACGTTCTTCTTTATAGTGTTCTTTTGTTTGACATTTCTTGACCGTGACTCTTGAGAAAAAAGGTTGTTGTTGAGGCTACCTTGTAACTACCGTTGGCATCATATCTCTTTTAAATAGGACATGGTCTCTTTTTTCTCGAGATATTTTTTTATATATTTTAAAATTAAAAGTCCTCTTTTTTGTTGAAGACAAAATATATCTATCAATAAAAAATTTACTAAAAATACACACAAAGAAATTTGCATGAAAAGTATCAACACTGATTTGCAAGTTAATGTATATGGCAATTCTGAACGCTATCCATGAGCAAACGTAACGTAACCCTAGCTGCGACCACTATATTTTTGCGTCATTATTTTAGAGACATCGGTTAGCCCTAAATGTATTTTAAAGGTTTAGTTTTTGGTTTAAATGAAAGAAAAACTTAGGTGTTGTTAAAAAATATTTTTACAGTATTGGCCATTAATTTTGGAACAGCCGAAAACAAGAATTTTTTACATTTTAATAAATAATTTATATCTCAGGCCCTAACTCATATTAAGGAAAAACGTTCCAGAGAATTTTACTTGATATATAGATCTTTCAATAAAACCTCCACAAACCTTCACAAAATATCTTACGATTACTTTAAAGCATGGTCCTGCATGGTAATCTGCAGACGTTTTTACAGGAACGAGCTACTGATAAAGTCGAAAAATTCACTTTTTTCAGGGTTGTTTTTAATATCGCTCAGTTTCTTTGATAACGTCACAACTCAAAAAAACTGTTTTTTCAGTAGAAGCATTTTAAGTTTTTAACAGTCATAAGAAATTGATTAATTTTATCCAAAATATTACTACTAACAAAAAAAAAAATGTCATTAGTTTGATTGAATCCATACATCATAAAAAAAAGATATCTCAGATATAGCTATTTTTATGAAAGTAAACTTTAATTATAATAATGTGAAGCTTATGATTTTTGAGATTTTGCACGATATCGTATCACTTTAATTACGGCTCTTATTCTAGGTGAAGCTGTTATTTCTACACCGAGAAAAAAGTATGTAAAAACAAAGAAAGCGGACTTTGCCGCAAAGTGGTTTGTTGGTTAAATCGTGTCCAAAGACAAAACTTCGTTGCGACAAAGACAAAGTCGCGTACTTAAAATACATACCCTGCTTAACGATAGAACGAAAAACATGTAAAAATACGAGCAACGAAAAACGAACTGCAATTAAAGTATTTCGGTGAAGAAAATTTTTTGAATTTACAGATTTTTTCAATCTTTCAATCTCTCTGGCAAAAATTTATTTTTTCAGTTACATACTTCTTCAGGGCCGGATTAACCATGTCGGGGCCCCTAGGCAATGTTATTTTCGGGGCTCCTTTACCCTTTTCTAATGCCTTCAAATACATTTTTTCTACCACAATTCAATTATATTCACAATTACGCCATTAATACCCCTACGTGTAATGTGTCAGGGGCACATTACCTTTGTCACACTGTTTATAACGCTGATAAGGATGGGTGGCAAGTATAGAAAAGTATATATAGTCTTGATCAGCATCACATCCTAAGTCGATTTCACCATGTGCGTCTGTCTGTCTGTCGATAAGATAGCAGCCGCAATTTCAAAGCTATCGTATTGATATATGGTATATCTGCTTATATTCAAATAACGAAGATCAAGTTCGAGAATGAGCAAATTCGCATTAAAACCGCGCCTACCTCCTATACAAAGTTACTTTATCAAAACAATAAAATCTGTAAAAATGCCACAAAAAAGTGACTTGGAATTTCGTAAATTAGCTTTGAAGTAAAATTTACATCATATATTTGAAATTTGTTAAAATTGGGTGAAAACCGCTCCTACCTCCCATACAAAGTAAATTTAATAAATTGGTCAAATCTCTTTAAATGCCACAAAAACTAATGTTTAAAAAAATTTTACCATCTGGTGGTAATGCAAGATTGCTGTTAACCGACAATGTTACAATGCCAAATAAACCGACACCAGTCAAAATAAATACTCTTAAAAAAATGGTTAGTGGGGTTTATAACTATTATTCATTCAATTATCAATAAAATGACATGAGAATCGTTTCAAAAAAAATAAAAAAAAAAAGAAGAAGATGAAGTAGGAATTTGAAAATAAAATTCTTAAACCAGCCATTTTGACTGGTGTGGTAAATCTAGCGTTAATATGTAATGGTAATGGAAAAAAATTTTAGTGGTAATGGAAAATATTTGCATTAGCACTAAATTTTTAATGGGAATGAAAGAAATTTACATCACTATTAAAATTTCGGTTCTCTTGCGCCGAATTTCAGTACCCGAATGTAAATCATAGCTGATATACAGTGTTTTTCTAATAGAATTCCGCTCAATTTATTCATCTTGTTTTGTGAAATTTATACCCATTCGTGTAACGTAGTACCGTAGTGCTAATATTTCTCGAGATCCAATTTTTTTAATATTGTGTTTTCTACGGCCCTTTCTCTAAAAACGCCCTTTTTCATGACAGAAATTTTTCAAAATTGTGCCTATCCCTGTAAAAAATTTTTGTTTTTCTAATATTGCCACGCTCCTTTCACCAATAACACTCACTTTTAGATGGGCACCACCGTGTTCAAGGTCTCTATCTGTTGACAAAAAAGTATGGCAATCGGACAAGTGCGTTAGGAGTTATTGATGCGCATTAGAGTAGAACGATTTTTTTACCTCACCGGATTCATATGTTTTTAAATACTCCCTGCCAAAAAAAACTTTTCTGCATCCTCAGTTTTTTCTGCGACATAACTTTTGACTTTGCCCAAGCGTTTTTGTATATCATTGCAATATTTTTTTTTACTGACATTTTTTTTTAATCTGAAGTCGAAAAATTTACTTTCCAATTTTTTTGATGCAAACTTCTCAATTAAGTAATAATTAAAAAACCTGTCATGAGTTCTTTATGATACCATATACGCGATAGAAGATATTCGGTTTCATGAATTAGTCATTCGACAATATCTTCGCTCGGACAAAAAATCTGCTTACAGCAAAATTGTAGATCAGATAATTACCTTTAAATTGTCATTAACTGTTATAACGTAAGACCCACAGTTCTTCTTACGCTATGAAACTATTTATGTCTAAATGAGCAAAGTAGAAATTTCATACTATGAGCAGATTTTTAAATTTAATTATAAGTTATTGTCGGAATTTTAAGATTTGTTTGTTATTTTCTCGCTTCGAATTATACCTCCAACCAAACACATCGTCTCTTAAATGTATATATTAAAAATAAGTACTGTAATCATAAAAGTAATATTTGCTATAGCAAAAAATTTCTACTTTGTATTATTAAGACATAAAAAACTCGTAACGTGTAAACTGTTGGTTTTACGTTAAAACTCTGCAACCCATTTTTGAAGATAATTATCTGATTTACAATTTTGTTATAATCATATTTTATGTCTGACATAGAGGAGCAGCGATATTTGCGAATAACCGATTTCGGTGAACTTTGAATCCGAATATCTTCTAGCGCGAACATGTTATCATAGGGAAATTATGACTTATGGCATTTTCTTTTCTGCCCTCTTCTGCCCTCTTTGAGAATTTCTGCATTTTTTAACTTTTGAGGTCAACATTTTCGAGAAAACAACACGATTCAATATCAGAGATCACTGTTTTTTTTTACAAGAGATACGAATTTTCAACTAGGACTGAAAAAATGAAGCATTTTGTAACGTATACTAAACCTACCAATACAATTTATTATTATTACTCTGTAAACTTATTTAATTAATTTTTATAACTATATCCATATAATTATCAATAAACATTTATTATTATAACTATATAAATAGCATAAATAGTATATTGCAGCTATTGAACGTACCGACACACATTACTTACTTATGACAAAATAACAGCGACAACAAATACCCCACTACTGCACCAGTCACTTAATCATATATACAGACACACGCTACATACCTATTCATGACACCATAAAACAAATCGACAACACACAACCGCACTACTGCATAAGCACAAACACACAAACACACATACTTACTTATGACAAAATAACACAAAAGAGTAGCGACAACAAATACACTACAGCAGTACACACGGGACGTAACAAACGTATAATTCCTAACTGGTTTTCACACCATATAATATAAAAGGGCGACACAAAACCAACCAAGTCAGCATTTCTTTTAAGCAAGAATGATAGAATAAGAGCTGGTGCTTTGCGCAGGTCCGTTACTTCTGCTAATCGAGTTTGGGAATCAGCTGTTCACTTGACTACGTCACAATATTTTATTTCGTTGAGAAACGTATTGCGATCGGTTGTATTTTATATAATTGTGTATATATCGAAGTATATTAGCGAGTTTTTAACTTAAAATTTAAAAAAATAAAGTGTGCAGCTGCTAATAGCGGTAACAGTAGCAAACAATTATTTTTCAGAAACCTGATGTTTGCAATAAATACAAAAATTAAACCAAGAAATTGTAGAAAACGCACACAAACGAAAACGTAAATGCAAAACTGTATTAACTTAACAACATTTTTTTCATTATTTAAAAACTTGGAACTATCATTTATTTGTCCTTTCAATTCAAGGTAAATTAATGGAAATAAAATATCTGGGAGCGCTGAAACTACATCAATTAAATTCGTTATAAACATTTTTAAGAACTTCAACTCCACTAAAAATGCTCACTGAAGTTGGTTTCTCAGACAATTTTTTTTTTGATTAAGCAGTTATATAATAGTAAAAATAATGTTTGCAAAGGAGTACTAAATAAATTTACCTTCTTTTCGTTCCAATGCACTGCTTCTTACTTCTTTTATTTTATTTATACAAACTAAAATGTATGCAATTTTCATTTTTGTGTAGAAATCGTATGCAAAGTGAACGTTAGCCAAAACAGCATTGATATTATGACGTATGTACATGCGCAGAACGACAATTTTGTTGTAGTCTTTTTTTTGTCTGCAGCGCCATCTTTGTATTTTATCATTCTTGCCTTTTAGGTAAGCTCACGGAGTTGGACTCCGGTTCTGTGCGCAGAACTCTGGAGCGAATCACTCTGGCTCGCATCTACAAGAGACGGCATACGTTTATTTTTTTTGCGTGCCTTCTTTACTCTGGAGCAAACCAGTTTTGGTTCGCATCCACCAGAGGCGGCACACTTTTAATTTTTGCGTGCCTTCTCTCCTCTGGAGCAAACCAATTCTGGTTCGCATCCACCAGAAGTGGCACACTTTTAATTACTCTCTTGGTTTTGTTGTTTTAATCATATTAAAGGAGCATTCTTTTTAGCATTCCTTTTAGCCTTCCTGTTAAGAATGGAACCGATTGCCGACTACCGTTCACCGATACCGATTTTCATTCCCTAAAACCCTCTCTCTCGGCTACCGATATACAACAGTAGTTTCGACCGTCATCGACGAACACTCACTCTGACTCACACGACACTGCACTGCACTAAGTACTGTAAGGACACAAATTTATTGCACAATTTGTGCCCCACAAATGTATTATTAGTGAAATGAAGTTGTATGAAAATGAAATATGAATGTTGACAGATTTAGGGCCATTTTATTCACTTTTTTAACTTGAGAAGTTGGAATAACTTTGGGATTTATTCGATTTCAAAAGTTATTCCATTTTATTCACTTGAATTTCTCAGAAATATTTTGACATATTGAAGATTTGATATAACTTTCGTTTAATAACTTTTGTCAACTTGTGATTTCTCTAACTTCCAAATATAGGATCAGTTATAAATTCTAACTTGGGATATTTGAAGTAACTTGAGATTTTCGCTTCATTCACTAGTTTTCACACGTTTGTGCTATGATAGCAAAATTGTTACTATAAAAACATTTGAAGCACGTATTATTTTATATGAATAGAACCGATACAGTTCACGACAACTTTTTTATGCACAATATTAAAGATTTAGGTTCCGCTAACCGTTAAAAATGCGATATGCTAAGAACCGTGGTGGCAGGGGTTTAATTTACTTCTAAGACAGATTATTTATTCTATTCAATTAATATTTATTATTAAAGAAACCTCAGAGAGTAATAACTGACAAGTAGAGCTTCTTAAGAACGCGAGCCGTTCGGAGTCGGCATTTTTTTGTAGATCTAGATCTTTATCATTTGTGTTCAAACATTTAATAACTTGCACAAAACAATCAAAAGAGGATCCATCAAAGTCCTTGCTAGGGCTTGAATTAAGAATTGCTTTATATCCGTAATGACCTGGTTTAATTTTCGCTGATCGATGTCAGCTCCAAAGATTACAATCATTAGTTGATCAAAAGAAGCTTCGATGCGTAGTAATATGAAAGTGCTGTTAGTATGTGTACAATTATGAGTATTCGGTACCTACATTTTTGTATTAGTTAATAATGTGAAATTTCGACGTGCAGCTGGAGCCATTTGTTAAAGATAATATGAAGCTTGCCAAATTCAGTTTGGTGGTCAGTTTGGTGGTGGAGTAAATTAAGGTTTCCCAAAATAAGGCACGATTTCCGATGAATCTTTTCAATTTCAGTTACTTAATTTTTGTATATGCCTTTTTATGTTTAACAGCTCTAGTGACTGAATTTGCATCATTGAAACGATTTCAACAGACCTGGTACAAATACTATAGCTCTATTTACTCTGTATGTTGGAAGTTGACACCAAAAAATAATGTCGTGCAGCCTGCAAATCACAAGTCTCTACTTAAGTCAAAAATTGAACTTTTTTCGTTCGATTTAGTAAATATAAGTTTGACGAAGATAAACATAAAATAAAACAATACATTTTAGATCACTTAAAAAAAAAATCAACTTATTCTTCTATAAATAAAAAAACGGTTAAAAACAGTTTTCTAATAAAAGAGCTATGTCAAATTGTAAAGAGCTGAACTATATTGCACGTCGCGTGAAAAATAACGTTCCAAAAAAAATGCGTTTAAAGATTGCGCTTAAAGTAGGTTTCTAGATCCTTAAGCGGAAGAAATTAAAATTCTTAACTATTTATTTTCAAGCTATTTTATTATATACCATATTCTGGTTTATTTTAACATAATTTAGTTAGTAGTCAACATAAAGAAACTATTTTTGTAATATTGGTTTTAGAAGGCGCCAAAGTCGATTTCTTAAAAAAGAATATAGAATATATGGCTTACATGTTAATAAAAGAAATAAAACAAAACTAATTAAAAATTGGTCCAGCCGATTAACTCAGATTAACCGTCGACCATATTTTGAAGGACTCGAATTTATCCTCCTCTGTTATCAAAATACAAAGACAAAATTATAAACACCATTTTTTTTCGATTGTCAAAGAACTATATAATATTTTAAATAAGAAATAAAAATATCAAACACGCCATATTAACACAGGCTAATTTAAAATGTTAATGAAAGCGCATGTCTTTTAAAAATATTTTTATTAAACTGCATATAAAGCATGCTTCGTTATTTAACGAAGTGAATTAAAACATATCTTAATTCGAAACACCGTCAAATGAAAACCCACCATAATTTGGAAATCACTTTGTTTTTATTCTGCTTACATATATTTCAATAACAAAATATTTTTTTGACATTGTGTTGCCTTCAACATCAACAAATTTCCATTTCATAAGTTATAAAAGTCATTTCTTTTTTCATTCTTCTTTCCCTGGGATGTTTTATAACTTAAGTATTTATAACTTGACTTAACTTCAACACATAAAATTTAAACTTGAACTGAATGAAGTGAAATTTTAACTTGAGAAATTAAAATATTTAACTTCGCAAGTTGTAGGAAAAGTCAAGTTAACAAAAGTTATTGAAACTGCTCAAGTTAGCTCGAATTATAAAAAGTGAATAAAACGGCCCTTAGTAAAATGTATTTAATTTATAAATGAAGTTAAATGAATTGTGAATTTCTTATTTAATGATTTAAATATATATAATATATATGAAATGTATTAAATATTTTAAATAAGATTACAAATACAATTAATTAATAATAACTCGGTAAATAAATAATAAAGACACACATACAAACAGGCAAAGGTATGTACATAGTCACACATACACAGGCAGGGAAAAGGAAAACAAAACACGTTAACGGCGAAACAGAACACAGCGAGAGCATATATAAGGCAACTCGCTGGCATAAGAAAAGCAGTCTGGGTGCAAGCGCGGCTGCGTGCACATGTCGAGACTAGCTAGTGAAAGTGTTTCCACCTTTCAAATGTAGTTAGAAGTCATAGGAAGAGTCCGAACAGAACCAAAGCGGATGTCGGTTGTCGGATTCGCCGTGCTACAAAATACATGAAAATATATGCAACCGCCAAAAATGAAATCGCCGTAGAAATGCGTGACGGGAAAACGCCAGAATAGAATCTATTCTAATTTCTCTCTGACGGGTGGCGGATCTCTCTCTGAGTGACTTAAATGTTGCCATTTTTTTGCTAAAGACTGGGTACGTTCAGTGTTATTTTCTTAGTTTTTACTATGATCTGCAATTCTGTTTTTGTGCCTGTGTTGCATTCATGTGAATTCAAAGCATAATATAAAATAATTTGTATCATTCCCAATATGAAATGCAACCGTGATCCGACAACCGCTCCTATTCTGGACGTGTTCTCAGCGGATTTCTTCGAAAGAGGCCCGCCATCCGACATCCGCTTTGGTTCTGTTCGGGCTCGAACGTGTTTCCACCGTTCAGTTAGAAGCTATAGAAACGTGTCTCCACCGTTCAGCATAGAAGTCATAGGAACGTGTACCCACCGTTCAGCATAGAAGTCATAGGAACATGTCTCCACCGTTCAGCATAAAATTCACAGGAACGTGTACCCACCGAACATAAGTTTATAATAAGGCAAAGTAATAAATAAAAAACTTAAATTTAATTGGAAAACTGCGCTGTTTTTATTATGAGAGTTTGTGGTTCTTTCATTCCGTCACAATTTTTTCGAGAAAAGAAAACGCCATTCAGTAAAAGGTTTGCATCAAAAAAGTTAGAACGAACATTTTTCGATTTCAGATTAAAAAAAGTCAAGTCAAAGTTATGTCACAGAAAAAAAACCAAGGATGCAGAAAAATTTTTTTGACGAGGAGTTTGCAAAAAGAAATTAAACCGATGAAGATTTTTTCTTCCATACATTTTGTTTCACTCTAATGTACCTACATTAAAAGAAAAAAAAAGAAATAAAAATAATAAGCCAACTTACTTGGGAAACTCCTCCTTTTTGAAGTCAGTTAAAAAAAAATAAAGCAATAATATTGTCATTGAGGATACAAATCTTCAAATTAAATTTTCACTCGATGAAACAGTTTCAAATTTTTTTTCTCGAAGCGCGAGGCCCTTCGCCGATGCGGGGCCCCTAGGCAGTTGCCTACACTGCCTTATGAATAATCTGGCCTTGATTTATCGATTAAGAACTTTTGGCTTTCGTTTTGAAGATGCAGCAGTTATGATTATGAAGATGCTGATTTGAAAATAAATTCCTTATTGTAAAAATTTTGTCTTTGTCACGAAGATATTTCATTAACAGTTTTTTAAGAACACTTTTTCTTTGATTTTACGGATTTCGTTTCTCTCGGTGTAGGTTTCGGTACAGCTCTTATAGCGAGCTAGGTACATTTTTTAGGAACTCTTATCTTAGCTCCGCGTCCTCCTTTGCTAGTTTATTTGTGATCTCGTTTCCATCAATGCCTTAGTTGCTTGGAATCCAGTAGATGCGCACTTTTTTTGGCGTGCAAAATGCATGTAGTTCTTTCCTGCTTGCTAGGACATTTTTAAACTTGATGGTATTGTCCCATGAATTTGATCGCCACGTAGCTATCAACAAAGTTGTTGACTTCAGCAGTGGTCTGCTAGTTTGTATGGCTGCCTCGGGCTCTCAACTGTACACCATCGCTCTCATCTCAACCATTTTAGAGCCGTTTGTATATTTGTTGACTGGCAGCAGTGCTCCAGAAATGCATATAGCTGAATGCATAAACATAGTTACTAAAATTTCTGAGGCTAAAAAACTGTGATCGATTAATTTTCGAGCTCATATTTTTTTGTGGGAGATAGAAGAGAATTTTAATCGAGTACGCTCAGTCAAATAATGATCCTTAGTATTTTCTGTATCAGCTTTACAGAGCATCTACCATAGCTGTAGTTTAACAGACAGAAGGACCAACAGGATCACTAAAAGATCAATTTAAAATAAAAAAAGAAGAATTATTCTTGGGCATTTGGATCCTATTTACAACCGTCCAATATGACCTTGCATATATACACTTGAATGATTCAGTGAGTGACTGAGCGAGGAGTTGAATGACAGCGATTATATGAATAAAGGTCTCTGCCCACTTGCGGCACATAACGAAGCAACACGAAACTACAAAATATAACTACAATGTGTTCTTATGTAAACATGCTCACTAAACGACGACGAAACGGCAACGACTTTCGACGCCGACGAAAAAGCCGGTGGTGACCGTTTCAGAGAATTCCGACCGGCACGGTGGTTCTCTTTGTTTACAAAAATTACAATGGATTCCAACAGTTTATTGCGCAAAGTAAAAAATTCGCTATAGATAGGTCCTTTTTAAAGCATAGGATGAATCCAAAATCTATGATTTTATTATTTTTCTCCATCTTCTTCATCTAAAAGCAAAGCTATTAAAGCTAATTGTGTATTAAAAAATTCTGCGTTTATTTTTTATTGGTTTGTTTAATTAAATTTTTTGTTGCCGTTCCGTTAAGTGTGCATTAAATATTATTTTACCTTTTCGTAGCCATTTTATGGTCCAAATATGTTCGCGTTACGCATCGCAAGGTGGCCGTGGCAAGTGTCACGTAAATTTCTGTTGAATGAGCCTTGTGTGCATCTGCTTATGCACCACGTAACGAAGCTTAGAACAGTATAGATAAAAACATAATCTTATCTCATAACCTCATAACCTCATAAATCTATAACAAATAAAAAGTTAAATTTCATTTTGAACTTATGTCACGACGCTGACAGCCAGTGTTGCCACGCTATCACAATCGTGGTAGATCTACCACGTTTTTGGATTCTACACTATTTAAAATTTTCAAGTGACAACACTGGTGATAGCTGCATTTTTATAGCAACAGTTTATGTGCGGTAAATTTGCTGATAAATTGTGTCTTTTAACCCACAATTCTATTTTTTTTTGTCTTTTGTTTTTAGTGCGGTAAATTTGCTAATAAATATAAATTTACGCCAGTTAAAAACATCTTTTTGTAAACAAAAGCAGCTGAGTTGAAGTTTTTTAAGCAGATGCATGTCTGTTTAATCAACACGAAATTATCTACGTGCAATCTGCAGTTTACTACGGCCACCTTGTGTTACGTTATGCGAACATAATTGGACCATTACAGTCGTTTCGTTACGTGCCGTAAGTGGGCAGAGACCTTAAAGCGATTAGCGATTTGGTAGCTGAAATGCAGCCTTGAGTTTGTAGACCCTCTGTAGAATTACCATTTGCACATTCAAACATTAATGTCTAGATACTTTACAAACCTGCTGCGTATCTATATTTGTGCGTTTGTTTAAGCGTTTGCGTGTGCTGAATTGCTCTATAGTATTGGCAGTATTTTGATCAATTGTAGTTCATCAAAATTTTGATTGCAATTTAATTGTTCGAACAAAAGTTCAATCAAGCTACAGTTACGGTGAACATAATGTTTGCATGCATGTGTCTTCGTGCCAATTCACTTGTCAGTACCCAGTGTGCCAAATGGATCCGTTGCGAATTCGAGATGGACTTATTTCTTCGTATTATTTATCCGGAACGGATTGTGTTTCGAATCCGGAACTGATCCTTTTTCGTATGAAATTGCTCTCAAAAATATAAACCGCTTTTACCACTTTTCCGGATTCGTCACGGATGCGGAACGTACGAGTCCGTTTTGTACTTCATATACGAATCCGTTTCAGATTTTTTTTTATATAATGCGAGTTCGCAGCGGACTCGTTTTTTTAAACATTTCGGATTCAAAACCGAACAATAAGGCTTATGCCATATTTAAAATATATGTATTTTTTATTACAGTTGTTATTTCAGTTCTTACATATTACTTTTTAAATTAATAAGGAAATGAATTTTATTTCAATAATTATGTATACACGTGTCTAATGATGTAACAAGATTTTATAACAAATTTAAGACTATTTTATGTTAACGTTGTGACCATTTTTTGACGGATTCGTTACGCGTTCGAAACGGGTCCGTCGAAACATAAGAAAGTGAAATGCGTACTGACGGATTCGTGATGGGCTCGAAACGGATCCATATTCGTTTTTGTGCACGTGCGGTATGTGTCAGCATTTGTGTATGTGTGTGTGTGTGCTTGTGGTTATGAGCATGTTTTGTAAAGGTGTGCAGTTTGCCGTTTTACTTTGGTTGACTGATTGACTGTTGGTGTGGGTGTGTTGATGTTAGATTGACTGCAGTTGTTGTTGATTGAAATCAATCAGAGAAAATTTTTTTCTTTAGAAGCAACAGGCAGTTTACAATGACAATAATTTATTATGAAACCTTTAAACTTATGAAAATGTGTTTTGAAATTCAGTAAAGAAATTTATGATGAACAGATTCAAATTCAATAGCATATTAGAGCATACATGGACTTGGTCAAGTTAAATTCAAAGATTTAGAAATAAATACAATAATATCTTCAGTTAGAGTTTAGTTCAGTGAAGCTAAATAACTCTTTGTCTGTCTGTCTGTCTGTCTGCCAGTCTGTCTATCTGTCTATCCTCACTTTTCAAATATGTTTGCTTTAAATGTCTAAGTGTCATTGACACAAGATGTCGCCATAGAATTTTCTACACTTGGTGGTGGTGGTGGTTTCTGTCTCTGCATGTGTGGTGTATATACGTATGTATGAGTTTTTGTGTGTTTACTTGTGTAGTTTTGTTTACTTTCTAAATTTCTATACTGGCAAAATTTAAAGCGCGTGGTTTGTGTTTGTAACAACCCATTATAAGATGTATAAAATACAAAAACTACAAGAACAACCACTTCAAATTCAGCAAACACATGAATGAACTAAAAAATTGATTTAGTTTGTGGTTTCTATGGCAATAAAATTGGATTAAGCAGCATTAAGTAGATTTTTAAGTCTTTAAAGAATTGACAAAAAAGATTGAATGGCTGTGAGTGTGTGAAGAGTAACATCACACACACACACAAACACACATACACTCACACAGAAAGTGCATCTTATCATATATACCAAATTATTGACAAATACTTGTACTGGAAATAGGTTATCTCACTCAAAACAATTTTAATCTCTATGAAACCCGGAAGTCATTAACCCTTAGACTATATCCACTATAAGATTTGATTTAGTTAGCTCAGATAAGCAATTTTTCAAGGTCAAATGTAATGACAGCAGAGTCAAGCTATTTAGTTTTGAGCCACCCAGACGCTGAAACTGTTAAAATTTTGCAATTAATGTTCTGCTTTTTTAATAAAAAATGCAAAATGTAGTTCTTGACGTTTTCGTTGTAACTTATTGAGGCTGAAGCATTGAATAAAAAAATTTGATATCACCGAAAATTTTTGAACTATTTCAGTAATTATAAAATTTGCATAAGAAACTATATCATGTAACAAAGTACTACCATTTTTGCAATCAGCTCTAGTTCAGGAGGTACATGAAAACTCTGGTAGGTTTTTTTTTTGGATAACACTGGTCAACAGTGGTTATGCCACACGAACTTTGATAGCTAATACTGTTTAAGCTATATTCCCACGTTATGAAACTGAATTTTTTTTTTTGTTTGGCCTCAGATTTTATGTGATGTTGGACTTTGTGTTTTTACGACTTTGATCCTGTTTTTATGCTCTGGAATCCAAACAACTTAACACGCAAAGCAAAAAAAGAGCACCATCCTATAGAAAATTAAACAAGCTTTTTAGTGAGTTATTTTTTATTTTTCTGTCATATTTAGTCTGTCAGATTTTCAGGTTCAAAATAAAATTTAGGATTTTTTTGTTAAAAATGTTGACTTTTACAAGTATTTTTTTTATATTTAGAGCCATATTTACAAAAAAATTTGGTTTTATCGTATATACTATTTAATTTCCTTACTTCTGATACCAAAAACATTAACATTATCCGAGAGGAAAAATTTAAATAAAAGAAAATAAGCTTTCTGAACTGTTGGGATCTCGATTACAAGGATGGAATTTGCTACATCATGACACTAAAATAAGCTATTTTCGGAATCGTGATTAAATTTTCCAAACCTACTTTTCTCAAGATGGGGACTTGGTGTACTGCAATAATATAAATGGGATTATGCAGATGTTAGAAATCGATTTTGACCCCTCCGACTGGCGTTTATTCATTGACGCTTCAAAAGCAAGTTTAAAACCAGTTTTACTGCATAATGGTAATATCCTTCCTTCTGTACCTCTGGCCCATTCTGCGAATATGAAAGAAACGTATGAAAACATGAAGCTTGCACTTGAAAAAATCAGTTACAGCACATATTCTTTCAAGTAAAAACTTCATGTTTTCATACGCTGTTCATGTTCACACGTTGCGATTTAAAAGTTGTTGCCTTATTATTCGGACTTCAGCTGGGTTATACCAAATTTTGCTGTTTTTTATGTGAATGGGACAGTCGAGACAGAACAAACCATTACAGTAAAAAAACTTGGCCAACGCGTGCATCCTTCATTCCTGGACAAAAAAATGTGCAGTATTTACCTCTGGTGGAGCCATCTAAGGTACTTCTGCCACCATTGCATATTAAATTAGGCTTAATGAAAAATTTTGTAATGGCAATGGATCGGGATGGAAGTGGATTTTTATATCTTAAAGAAAAATTCCCCAAAATAAGTGATGCAAAGATAAAAGAGGGTATTTTTTAGGACCCCAAATCAGACATTTAATAAAAGATGCACTATTTCAAGAAAAATTGAGCGATTTAGAAAAACCGGCATGGAGTTCTTAAAGGATGTTGTTGCAAATTTTTTGGGTAACTATAAGAGTGACAGTTACAGAGAGATAGTTAGCGAGCTGTTGTTGGCTTATCAAGCATTGGGCTGCAACATGTCACTAAAGATTCATTTCTTACACTCACACCTCGATTTTTATAATGAAAACTTGGGGTCTGTGAGCGATGAGCACGGAGAAAGGTTTCACCAAGATATTTTGAAGATGGAAAAGCGTTACCAGGGCAAATGGAGCCCATGTATGTTGGCAGATTACTGCTGGACAATCAAAAGGGACCAACCAGGAGCTAAGTTTGCTAGAAAATGTTAGATGGTGAGTTTATAATAACATTTATTAAAATTTTTACATTTAATGTCATTTAGATACAAGTCGATTACTAAGAGTGCTTAATGCTTCATGTGACTATATGGCTAGTTCGCTTATTTTATTTTATTTTAATTGTTCCTCTCGGATAATGTTTATGTTTTTGGTATCAGAATTAGGGAAATTAAATATGAAATACGATAAAACCAAATTTTTTTGTAAATATGGCTCTAAATATAAAAAAAGTACTTGTAAAAGTCAAAATTTTTCACAAAAAAATCCTAATTTTTTTTATGAACCTGAAAATCTGACAGACTAAATATGGCAGAAAAAGAAAAATTCTTCACTAAAAAACTTGTTTAATTTTCTATAGAATGGTGCTTTTTTTTGCTTTGTGTTAAGTTGTTTGGATTCCAGAGCATAAAAACAGGATCAAAGTCGTAAAAACACAAGGTCCAAAATCACAAAAAATCTGAGGCCAAATAAAAAATAAAAAATGCAGTTTCATAACGTGAGAATATAGCTTAAACAGTATTAGCTATCAAAGTTCGTGTGGCACGAAAAAGTTGCTAAATTGTTGACCAGTGTAATTTGTCTATATTTGTCTACATTAGGGTGGGTCAAAAAAAATTTATAGTTTTTTTTTAAAAGCGACACGGAAAATTGGGTTGTTAGACGCCTTAGAAAAATGCTCAGCAAATATGAGCTCTTCACTTTAATAGGAAGATGCTCCGCATCGCAGTTTTTTTTTCTTAGTTCAATAGAAAAAAAAATTCATACCTCATCATTAATTGATTGTAAAGAAAAAATTAGAAAAATTATAAAAATTGTTTTCCAAGAATTTTGTAGGAAATATAATGCTCTACAAAAAAGTTATTCCTTATTTTTTTCGTAAACCTCACCATTTGAATGATATTGAAAATTTAAGTTTGATTATTTTAAGACATATTTCATTTTGTTTATAAAGTTTACAACTCGACAATAAATGGCTAAAAATGGTATCATATGCTTTGGCGATTAAATTAAGCGTTCAAAAGATATTCATCATCAAACTTTCAAGTGCAATGATTTTAAGAGTTTTTGATTAGATAATCGAAAATTTTCAATTCAATTTATAAGTTTTGAGAAAATTAACACGAATTTTAGTTTTTATCAACTGAGAAACTTCAAAATATTTTTCAAATTGTTTTTTTTTATGTGTAAGTATCTTTGTCTACATTCAAAAAATAAATTCACATAAAATTACATTATTTATGGCTTAGTTAATTATTTATTAATAAAAAAGCCATGTTTTCATTATAAATATATTATGATATGTAAAATGTAACTCAAATAATACGTATATTAATGACAAAAATTGTAATTTGTGTGAAATTCATAAATTAAATCGAAATTTTTCGATTATCTAATCAAAAACTCTTAAAATCAGTACACAAGGAAGTTTGATGATGAATATCGTTTCATACAATTATGATATTATAGCATTTTTATAAAACAGTTAATTTCCTACAAAAATTTGTATTGCGCATTTTATAATAGTCATTTATGGTCGAGTTATAAAATTCGTAAGCAAAAATGAAATATGTCTTCAAATAATCAAACTAAAATCTTCAATATCATTCAAATGATGAGGTTTATGGAAAAAATAAAGGATAACTTTTTTGTAGAACACTAAATTTCCTACAAAATTCTTGGAAAACTTTTTTCTGTACAATTAATTAATGATGAGGTATGAATTGTTTTCTATTGGGCTGAGAAAAAACTGCGATGCGGAGCATCTTCCTATTAAAATTAAGAGCTCATATTTGGTGAGAGTTTGTTCAAGGTGTCTAGCAACCCATTTTTCCGTGTCACTTGCAAAAAAAGAATTATTTGTTTTGACCCACCCTATTGTACACGTAAACATTAGTTTTAATAAATAAATAGATACATACATACTTGGAATGTTTGGTTTTTGATTTTTAATATGTTTATTTCATTGATAAACCCTGTAGTTCAGCTGGTGACAGCATATCCCTTTGGACATGCCATTTCTCAAGCCTTTAAAGATATGCCCTTTCCCATATCACAAAGAATGAAGCAAAAGGATAGATTGTTTACTCTATCAAATTTTTAAAATTCAAAATCAAGTATTTCGTGAACATGTTTTCAATTATTTTTTTAGTTTCAAGTGTCTAGTGCGCGAGTTGTTAGTATTTTAATTGTTTTTTTTTTAACGAAACAGCTTCTGTTTGTTTATTCTTTTTTTCTGAGGAATAAAAAATAATTGTTTAAAAAAGATAAGATAACAACGACAAGATTTTTACCCTAAGATATAAAAAAGAACTGTGCAAATTCAGCCTGATTTGCAAAGGGTTTGAGAGATCGCTGGGCCTGTTGAAAATTGCATTTTCAAAATAAAGAACCACTCTAAGCTACATCTGTTAAAAACCAATCTTCTTTATTTAATAGATACAAGTTTTGAAAACTTTGATGCGCCCACATGGTATTATTAAAAATACCAAATTCATCCTTTCGAATGTAATAATTGCAAATTATAATGTCGATGGAGTTTCTGGTAAAAAGAGTCTAAAGGCCTACAAACTTTTGTTCAATGCTGTCATTCAATCAATTTCGTTTGGGCATGCAGGCACTCCCGATGAGCAGCTACGAAATGCCATTCAACTTGCCTCAAAAAAATTTTTTTACTGCCTAGTTAAAGAACTATTGGAGTACTTACATTTATGTATGTATTAATTATTAGTGGCGACAGTAGCCTAGTGGGTAGAGTGCGTGGCCCCTAAGCTAAAGAACCGCGGTAGCCCGGGTTCAATTCCAGCTCAGACAGAAAGTTTTTTCAATTAAAATAATTTTTCTGTTCGGTCGTCACCTCTCTGCAGACAATGGCAAACCTCGGAGAGTAAAAATTGCCATGTAAAGCTTCTTGAGAACATAAGCCGTTCGGAGTCGGCATTAAACACGTAGGTCCAGTTCTCGGTCATTTGTGATCAAACATTTAATAACACGCACAACACAATTGATCAATAGAAGCTAGGTCAAAGTCCTTCCAAGGGCTGAAATGGCCAGTTTATTTTTTTTTTTTATTAATTATTAATACGTCTACTACGTTATATACAACTTTAAAATATTCTGTTTTCTATTCTATTATTTATGTTCAATATTTTGTCCAAATGGACTTTAAAAATATATTATGTTTGCTTTCTTAAAAATATAAAAGGCTCTATAGACGACACAAAAAGTACTCATAAGATACTTAATTATAATGAACTCGCTCATTTATTCTTGCGCAACCCTTCTTACGAGACAACAAAAGCAGCTGCGAGCTTGAAATTATATATAAATATTGTAGTATCTTAAGGCATTTTTCTATTGACTAATAATCATTAAATTACTCATTTTAGATTACTTTTTTTTTATTATTAACAAAAGCATTAGTGCAGTAAGAACTAAGTTCTTTTATAGCACAACATAAATATATTCAATATAAGTATAATAACAACTGTTTAGTGATTTTACTAAACTAAAGATACAATATATGTTTAATATCATTAAATTAAAAACAGAATATTTAATAAGAGATTGTGAATTTAAAAGTAATTTTTCGATGTTTAGACAGAAAAAGAAAGAATGAAAAAACTTAGTTGGATGAAAAATAAGTAAGAATAGCTTGCCTAAAAACACCTCTCCCTGAGACCTCCCTCAGTCCACGTGGCAGTGCATTCCACAGTCTAATGGCGTTAATGAAAAACAAGCGCGAGGAAGTTAATGAAGTATATCTTGGAACTATAAGAACATTACTTCGTGTGGAAAAAGCTAAATTTAAGTTTATCATATAAGTAGGAAGGTGTTTTTGTATAGATCAGCTTATGCTTATAAATACAGTTTCTGCCATCAAGTTAGGAAGGTAAATCACAACTAAGTATAGCGTTTCTGAAACCACATAAGTGGTCAAACCTACGCAACCCATAATGAGAGAATGAGTCTAGCCTACTATAAACCAACTCAGCATAAGTTATCACAGGTAGTACCAACTGTATTACTAACTTACGTCTTATATTGACAGGAGTGACACAGGAGTGACACAGGAATGCAGTGCAGGAATGTCTGCATTCTTAAATTACGCAGGACATAATAAACTTTTTTAACTACTGTAATGTTTTTGTTTTAATTTTTATGTTGTTAAGTGAAAGGACCTGCCTCGAGTTTTTGCCGGCGCTTAAAAACGCCACTGGCTCTAAGTAAATTATTTTATTTAGCCGGCATAAGAATGCACTTAGGCTTGAAATATTATTTTTATTCAGCCGGCATAAAAATGCGCTTAGGCTTGAAATAAATAGATGCAGCTGATTTAAAGCTTGTAGAATTAATGATCTTTATTTTCAAATTTTTGGTGCTTATAAAGACAAACAACGGTATTTTGAAAAAGTGCATAATTTTAACATAAAAAGAGCGTGAGTGAATAATAAATATAAACTTAATGCGTAAGTGCGTGATGCAAAATAAATATAACAAAATATATAAACATTAAAAGTGCGCGAGTGAAATAAACAGAACATTAGCTTAGTGCGAAAGTGCGTCATGTAAATCTAATATATAACCACGGGTCATTGTGCGTGGTGAATATAAACAAACATAAATACAGTGCAACCAAATAGTTTGTGTACGTTTGGTTGCTTAACTTGGTGCGCACTACACTACACTATTAATGTAATCAAAACACGATATAGAAGAATTTATATAAAAACCCAGATTTAGAACTTTTTACACTAATTTCAGCTTGTCCCAATAAACAAGTCAGGGATATCAACAACACACGTTAAATTTTTACATATAGGTAGAACATACCATTTAGCAGCATTCAATTGAAAACCATTTCGTTGGGCCCACTCATTGATTTATTTAGATCTTCATTCATTCGGCAACAAAGATCATCAAGTAGTCCAATACGGCGAGAAAGATGCAACTGAACATCATCAGCATATGCATGAACGGATGAGTTTTTGCAGACAGAAAAAATGTCATTAATAAATATGGAAAACAATAGTGGGCCAAGAATAGAACCTTGTGGAACACCACTTTGTACCGATTTATACTGAGAGAACTTATTCCCAACTTTAACTCTTTGTAATCGATTTGACAGATAACTAGACAATAAGTTAACAGCACTCTTACGGAAACCAAATAAAAGCTTGAGTTTTTTACACAGAAATTTATGGTTTACTTAATCAAAAGCTTTAGAGAAATCAAGCAAGCCTAGCAATGTCATGTTACCAGCATCACATTCCGACCTTATGTCGTCCAGCACCTTTACTACAGCTGTATGCCCTGAAGGGTTGGGTTTTTTGCCACAGGTAACACAATAGCAATTTTCCACATGTCCGGGAATGATGACGATGAAAAACAGAAATTAATAAGATGTGTAAGCTGGTTAATTATATGAGGTAATATGATTTTTATAAACTTTTTAAGAAAAAACAAAATAGTAAAGGTTAAGGTATAATTTGGATTTATACGTTACTTTACATTACCATTAGTCAATATGCAAATAAACAGTAAGGTAAGTTTCGATTATTGCGCTATTTATATTGTTGAACCTACATTTCTTGTTAAGATTTCGTTATTAATGTGATAGTTCTATATATCCACAGCTATGGATGATGAAATTTTAATTGATCTTGAACTGTCACATTGACAGTTGACAACATTTCGTTACTTTATATTACGTCTATTATAATTGTACCTGTATTCCTTTTTCCCAAAAAATAAGAAAGTAATAGTTATTTTATGTCTTGTAATTTTTGACACAAAATTTTACGGGTACTTTCTCCCGTTTATTTTTTTGTACAGTGCCTGAATCTTATTAGTAAAAAAAAAACACGGCGTACAAGTGAATTAAATACAGGAAATACTGTCCTCATACGTTGTGCGCATATTTTTTGACAGTTTTTTAACAGCCGTTTTTAATAATTTTTATTAAAAATCAATTCATTACGTAAATAAATATGTCTTTACGCTAAGCCACCATATACCAAACTTTATTGTCCTAGCATGCAAAACCCGCCAGAGGACCTTAGGGGAATCTGCCTGTCCCAAGCCAGGAATAGAAGGGTGAGATTTTTTTATTGGATGGGCAGTTCATGGGGCACGGCCCATGAACTGATCTCATAATGAGTTCATTCTTGAGGCACGGCTCTTGAGTGTTCATCTGATAACTGTAAAAGAAAAAGGTTTACCTTGAGCCTTGCTTGTAGGTTGCCAAATTCTTGGAGAAAGCATGGTTTTGATATTAAGTTATCATAACACTGTCATTGTAATATGCTTTCGATGGACGATCAATCCAACATAACTTGAACATCGGGGAAAGTCATCCATCAATGATGAGGAGACCTGATCTATCGTTGTTCTGCAGACCTTATCTTAGAATAAAGGTTTTATGTAGGAAACATTTAATCTTTGGACCGTTGTATAAGCCAATTGGCATACAACGGCTCATGCTTCCTAGTTTTCTGAAAAAATGCTATTTATTAAGTCTTAATTAGGTTAACGAAGTTGCATAAGTAGGATTGTGGTTTACCCGGTTTTACTGAGAAACCAATGGTTATTTTTAACCTAGTCATGTACAATTCTAGTGGCTGAAGGTGTCACAGTCAAATATAAATGTTCTAAGAACTTTTGGTCTGTAAGACGGGATGTTGAAGAGCCTTGTCAGGTGGAGGCTTGAGCCCAGGTATTGACTGTCGTTGGGCATGGCCCTCAGGGCTTAAATTCGCTCTGGCATGTGGTTAGACCAGGAAGGTCGGTGTGCGTTACACTTAAGTTGAACTCGGGTTGGTGATTCCCTTAAATTACTAAGAGAATGATGGTAGATTGAATCTCGCTAATTTCAAACAGTAAATGTTAGGAAGGTAAGGTATTACCGGATCAATATACTGTTACCTTTGGAATTTGAGAACAGGTGACGCACATAGAGGTATTTGCTCGTTCTGGGCGGCCAAAACCCAAAAGTCACAGTAGGAATAATATTGAAAAAAAAATAGTCACTGCGTTAAAAGAGATTCCAAAGAACATTAGACAACAACCAAAATTTTTTTCCGCGCACCACACGCACGTACGAGCAGTCGAAAGTTGAGTGTTTCACAGAGTTCTCGTAATAGTACTCGGTTTCCTTACAAAACAACCGGTTTTCATAGTAAATATTAGCAAAACAAGTTAATCGCACAAGGAAAAAATGATGGATCCTAGTACTTCATATAATGGACTTATGAAAAATCATTTTACAACATATAATTAGTCATATCAATGCTGATTTTTTATTGATTGAAAGTAACCTTCTTTTTGATAAATTTATTTTTCAAGAAGCTTTTTGATATGTTATCAAGGTAGATGAAGCAATAATTTTTTTTTGTTTAGAATTATTCAATCTTTCCTTTAATGAAGTACCAAAAAATTTTTTCCGGATAGTCCCGGATAAGCACTTTTTTGATACTTTAAACATTTTTGATTTCAAAAGCTTTTTTATAATAAATGGTAACTCTTAAACATCATTAAGGGTATTCACGATTCAGTGCACTTGCCTGTGTAGTTGAAGACTTGAGGACTTGTGCACTTTACAAAAACAAATTGTACGTACGTCAAAAATCTGCACAAGTGCTTTTCTACTATAACGTTCAACGTTCAACTTGAGGACTTGAGGACTTGAGCAGTTGTGCACTTGTGTGCATTAAAAAATGTTGACAGCTTTGAAATGGTGATAGTGGTATGTTCACGAAAATCTAACTGCACAACTGCACAAGTCCTCAACTGCACAGGCAAGTGCACTGAATCGTGAATACCCCTATTATAATAAGTGTTGTGAAATTCATGTGCATAGCAAAAGCAACATTGATCTATGTATATTGAAGTTGAAGAGAGACAGCTAATGTGTTATTGTTAGTTTGTTTTCTAGTTGTTTGTTTTTTGCTGTGTACACGCTTCTGTTGAGTTTTTTTATATATACTACTTCACTTGTTCTAGAAATTTAAACACGAAAAGTTGTGCCTAAAAGTTGAAATAATAAATATATTCCAATAGTAAAATTCCAAAAAATGATTTATCATTGTTTCGGGAGTCAAGATGGTGAAGCGTAAAACTCTTTTCGACCAAGTGAAGAGTTCAGGTGTGCCTTCTATTGATGGTAAGCTAAAATGTTTAAATAATTAACTGTTCGCATATAAAGGCTATAATAAAGAGCAATTAGCTAGCTTTAAGCGTAACTTTGCTCACTTTAAAAGCCAATTTAAACAAAGGTGGACGAAATCTCACAGCAAAGAGGAAACATTTTTGAAGTACAATGACTCATGGCTTCAAAGGACCATTGAAATTCCTGTGGAATCGTCTCAAAATCAACCTGGCCGACCTCAGAAATCTTTCGGGGAGTCAAGCGACAGAAGCATACGGATGTTTTTAACGGATGTTTTAAGCCAAAGCTGCATTTTACTCATAAATAAACATAATTTTATACTACAGTCTTAAATTAAACGGTTCCTAAATGAAAAAATGTGTAAAAACATCTCCAAAGTTGATAAATAGCCAATTTTTTTTGGAAAAGTTAGTTTGCTGGAGGAATACACATAGATGTTTCAATATTACTTAAATATCATTTTCATATCTTCGAAATGGTTTCTTAGTTTCTTCTTTCTAAATCCACTGAGAAATTAAAAATCAGTTCATATTCAACAAAGTTACTAGCTTATATCTGCAAATAGGTAGAAAACCCGGTTTTTTACCCGTAACTCAAGATTTTAGAGGGTTTCGCAAATTTCAAGAACAGAGTCTTTGTTGTACTCAACAAGATATTGCATTTAAGCACAAAAATAATTTTGGCCACCCAGATCGTTGAAATACCTGTATGTGCGACGGGGAAACCTAAATAGTCTGAGTTGTGTAAACTGAGATTGAGGAACCTGATGATATAAGTGACAGGCTTGTGAAGAAATTTCGCCTTAGTCTTTCGTGTCAGAGAGTGATGATTTTTGATACGATGATGATGATTATTGCGGCCAAAAAATAATGGGTTTAATCCTATAATCCTATAATTCTAAATTAATCCTTAATTAATCCTATAATTCTAAAATTCTAAAATTTTAAGACAAGCAAAATTTTATAAATTGTTTATCTACACAGCTAAATTAGCTATGTATTTTATTAAAAATATAAAACTAGAGAATTTGCTATAACATAGAGACAAGAAAATTCGCATACCCCTTGCGGTAGGAGAACTCGTATGCCCATTGGGAATGGAGAATTCGTTATCTCTTAAAGACTTGAAAATTCACAAACTCATTATGACTTAAGAATTCGCTTGCTTCTTGCGGCAGGGAAGTTCGTATGCTCTTAAAGACTTGAAAATTCACAAGCCCATTAGGATACTACAATTCGCATGCCCCTTGTGGCATGAAATTCGTATTCCCATTAGGACAGAAGAATTGTAAAGCCCATGGTAATGCACGTTGGGTCCGTTCGCCTCAGTCAATGACATCGCTGTGTTAAAAGGACGTGCAAAATACGTTGTGAATGGATAGGCGAAGGGCGTGCCCCTTCCACCGACGGTGTGTGAACTCGCATACCAAGTTGTAGGTCCACCGAACTACAGGGAGGTTATCGTGAATTTGATTTGCATATATCTATAGCGCCATCTATCTGCAAAATTGATTTTTTTGTAATAAATTGCACAATTTCACTCTACACAAGTGCATTTTTCAAATTCAATAGCTATATATTTTGTAGAAACTTAATTTGACTTGGCTAACGATTTTAATAACTCAATAGTGCCATCGAGATGTGAAAATATTTTTTGTAATATATGTCACGATATTTATTCATCAAATGGAACCAAAGAATCAAAATCAAAAAGAATTGATTATTTATCTTAACAAATGACTGCTTTATTATCTTCATATAATTATTTGTAATCTTGTAATGGTTAATTTTGGCAAACATTGATTGCTTGAATTAATTCGGCAGACTGCCAGCAAATGTTATAGTTATCTTATATTAGACACAAACCAATGGCTTTTTTAATATGCGTAGGGTCTAATTTCAGGGAATAAATTTAAAGTACTAGAAATTTCAACAGCTATAATCATAATTTTTTTTCTTAAATAAAACATCTTTCTCATGTAACTAAAAAGTCTAGAAAATGTTTTGTTTTTTTAAATAAAATTAAAATAAAGTCCTCAAAACAAGATTTGTTAAAAAATAAATTCCCCAGTAGCACAGAGTATATCAGCTAGTATTCTAATAATAGAAAAAAATTAAATAATTATGACAAAATTCCAAGAAATGCAGGAAAAATCAAAAAATTATATGAACAAATATTTTCCAAAATGTAAAACTTACATAAAACTAGTAAAGAATTATTTTTTTTTATAATGATCAAATAACTAAGTCATGCGCCTTACACAAATTAGGTTTGGTCTTTGACCTGAAAGGAAAGTGATAGATTATTTAGAGGAGTTGATTGGAACCATACGGAAATTATTTATTAGGTGAAACAAACGTGAAAGACAGTTTGAATTGCTTTTAACCGAGGCTTGTGTTATGCCTTAGCCTCGGTAAGCATTTCCAGCCCTCAGTAGTTCCTGTCCTTTATTTCCACATTTTTAGCAATTTAGTTGTAGATTTTTAGTTTTCCATAATTCTTATATGTAGGAAAGAACAAAGAAAGTAAAAAGTATTTGCAATAGTCTAGCACACTCTCCATCTTCGACCGGACTGAAGTTAAAATACTCTCTCAGCCGTATTTTAGTGCATTTGAAGGTATGAATATGTATTATTTTAATGACGTCACTTTTTATAGGTCTTTATTTTTATCCAAATATATCAAATTTGCAACTTAGAGTACATTTTAGTTTTCAAAGCTTACGTGTTCTTCAGGAGATGAAGCTGATCAAGAATAAACATATTTTTCTTTACCTGCCACGCCAAAAATCTGTAAACTTTTTGGTGAGCTTTTCATAAAAGTTTTGCATGCTGTCTTAGTACATAAGTAAACAACACGTCAACAGAAAATATTTTTTAAAGCTTAGTATGCTGAAGGAACAAAAAAAAATTTTCCATAAGAAATACATTGAGATTTTTGACAACAAACAGGCAGCAAAATTTTTTTTTCCCGATAGTACGCTATAGAAGCAAAAATTATTGCTATGCTGCCAAACTTCCATTTGTAAGTGGAGAGTTGAAATATTAGAATTTTGCTGTCGATTATATGCCGGTTCATTTAATTGGCGCGGAAATTTGCCATTCAACAATAAAAAATAAACAGTAAGTTATGTTTAACTGTTGAATTTGTTATTTAAAAAATTTATTGTTGCATTTATATAGTTTATTAATGTGTAGTCTTGCCTTTCATAGGATATAAAATTGCAGCAATAAAAATATGAATCTGTCAACCAGAACAGCAAGTGGTTTTCTCCACACAAATATTTTGACTCTACTCCAAAATTTCGCGTGTAGAGTTATATGCCCAAAAATTTTCGTTCCTACAGCATACTAAGCTTAAGCCTTTAACACATGCTTATCAAGGTACTTAGCGTAAGAAATCATACATATATAAAAATTGCTTTCCAAATACTTCATCAGCGAAAAAGATATAGCGTAAAAAATTAATTCGCTGATGTATTCTCCGTCATGGCTTTCACAAACCTGAAACAAATTTTTCAATGTGCTTAACTCTCATTTAAAATGCAGTGATAAAATATTTAAGCAGGATGCCCACCAACTCATATTCTTACCCATCCTAAGCCCGCAGCCTTTGAGCCAACATCTCAATGCTGATAAATTCCGTTCGAAATAAAAATTATTGCGTACCCAAGCGGGACGGACAGCATGCGATAAAAACCAGCTACAAGCGCACAGAAGCAAACAAAAGTCAAGTAATGCGGAAATTTGAATAATATATGAAATATATACGAGGATGTGTGTGTGTGCATGGCATATTGAATTTTTTATCGCACTACTGTTAATGTATGATAAAAATTACTATTGTTACAAATTGGTTTGAGTTTTTGCGTTTGTTTTGCAGATAACATAACGGTTAAAAAAATAACGAATGCAACAACGAAATTTGGTTTCAGGGACATAATAAAAATTGCGATAAAAATGGCCAAAATAAGATAGAATAGTGAAATGTCGGGTAAAAGTGGCGTTAAATAAAACATATAAAAGAAAAAAATTCGATGTTTCTACATAAAATTTAATGTAAAACAATATAGCTTGAATGACAGATAAGAGTTCACGTGGCAAACATGCAGAATATGTTTGAACAAATAGTTTTGTGCTTTGTTTATATATAGCTCCCATAATATATATGAAAAATGCAAAAGTGGTTTTTTTCGCTCCAACAGCATTTTCTAATAGAATGAGGTTAGAAGATATGATTTTAAAAATATTTTACTTTATTTTTTACTTGAAAGCATTTTGACATTCAAATATTATATTTCTAACTGTGATAAATAAATAAGAACACGATAACCATTAGCCTTAGAAAGTATTTTTACTCTATTGACTTGCTTCACAGTAGACAAAGTATGAGTGAGCTCGTTAGGAACGGGTTTGATATATTTGGGGTACCACAATAGCTGTCTCCTTCTACCTCATAGAACTCAAATGGAATTATACGCGGTGAATTATCAATTTTCTTTTGCTAGGCATTTCAGCGACAAATTGGGGCCCAATGAGCATACTAAATTTAAATCCACTTTGAAAAAAAAAACAAGAGCATTACAATTTTTTTATTTAATTTATATAATGAGGCGTATGAGTTAAATTGAATTGAAACGAAGCCAAAACGGTCTAACAACAGAAAAATGGATCATTACCAATAATTTAGGTGAGCAAAACAAGTACTTTGTTTTAGTGCTTTTGAAATTAAACAATACACGCTAGTCAACTTAAGTGCCCAAAAAGATTTACAAGCATTTACTGCATAAAAAAATGGTATTTTTAACAAACTTAATTTCAAGGAAGTTATTTATTCAAAAGATAGAAAAGATTCGTCAGAAACTAGAAGGATGTTTTGGCTTCATGTTGGCTTGAAAAGATATTAACTTTTCAAAAAGAAACAAACGATGAAAGCGAATCAACCGATTCATCTGAGTCTGAAGAATAAAAAACATAAAATTCGCGGTCTTGCAACGAAAGTCTAGAGTCAATTCATATTTCCCTATCGTGTACTAGATAAAAAATCATTACATTTGTCTAAGCCCAGAAAGTACTTTGCATTTTTGTTAGCAAAAATATGTATTAAAAAAATAATTTGTTATAGCAATTAAAATATTGCTATTTACAAGCAATAAAATTGACAATCTTATAAGCCACTTGAATAATAAAGTATTTGTTTTTTTTTATAGTGCATTTTTAATTTCTAATAAGAGAATATAAAAAAAAAACATTTGCTTAAATATGCTTATTTTGCCTATTCCGACCATTTTGGGTTGTTTGTGCCTTTTCTGAGGACTTGTGCCTATTTTTGCCTATTTCTACCATTTAATAATTTTTCACCAAAAAAGTAAAAAAAAATTTTCACAATTTTCTAAATAATTTACTACTGTTTTAAGGTAGAAAATGCAAAAGGTGTATTCGTTATAGCTTTTAACTATCGAAACCCAATTCCAAATTTGCATACGATTTTTTGCTCGTCTCATCACGAGGAACCAACCCCGCATTATTGTCCTCTAAGTCTGGGACACCCTGCATATTAGCTTATTTGTAATAATGACTTTATTTATTATTTTTTTACTTTTGCTATACCAACAGGAAGAGATTATTTTTGAAACGCTTCAAACGAATGAATTACATAGAAGGCTACTTTGATTATAATATTTTTTGTAAAGGCATAATATAAAATTATTCCGTCCATTGACATTCATTGTTTTTTATTTCTAAATTTCATCATTTGTCTATTTTTTGGGCATATTTTGCCATTTTTTCGTACCTATTTTAAGCCTTAAACGGCTTTATCAAAATTTTATAGAAATCGTAGTGATAAAAGGTGTTTTATGAAAAAAGGCGTCTGACTAGATTTTTTAAAATAACTACGTTTAGTATATATCTTTAAAAATTTAATAAACAAATTTTATCACTTACTAAAATAAAGCTCAAAATCGATTTTCATAAAGAAACCAGCTCAATTTAACCATAAGTTTACGAGCTACAGTCTTTCAAAAATTTAAGACTCAATTTTCTTGAAATGAATTTGTTTTAATTATTGAATTAAAGTTTTTTTTTAAATGCGAAATATAGTTTTTCATCTTTTAAATATTTTCTGTGTTTAAAATTCCAGAAACAGGCACTTTGATGCAAAATAAAATATTTTGGGAAATCTGTTCGTTTGGGATTTAAACGAGGATCCTTATGACCGTCCTCAATAGGTAAACTTTGTTCTAAAACGAAATGAGCCTATTTCTCAACATTTTTTATTCTGATAATAATTTTGTTAACAATTCTAAGAAACAAAAAACTTGCATATACAAAATGTTTTTTTTTTTTGCCCAAAAAAGGCATTTCTTAAAAAAGACACAGTTTCGATAGTATCGTAAGTATAAACGTAGAATTCCTTTTTATAATAGAGAACTAATAGAGAAAAATTCTGGTTTTTTTCATGTATATTCTTCAAAATTTTTTTATAGTATTTCATCTTTTAAATAAAAACTAGCTGAACCCGGTGTGCTTCGCTACTCCCCTCGTTATAAAATAAAATTAAAAGTATTTATATATTTTTCACGCCATCGAATTTTCGAAATAAGTCCACCCCAGCGCCACCTACCGTGTCCATTTATACACAAATTATTTTCTTATGATCAAACAAACATACATTCTGAATTTCAGTTAAATTGGTCCATAAACTCAAATTTTCGATATAAGTCCATCCCAGCGCCACCTATCGGGTCCAAATATAGCCTATGTTACCCACCGTACCAAGATGAACATTACCTGAAAATTTCATCAAAATCGGCCCAGCCGTTTTGGAGTCCATACGTTACATACATACACACATCCTATTGTATATATATAGATTATTCAAAAACAAATTTGTTGTTGTTGTCCTTCTTTAAACTTACCTGGTCTAAAAAGCTCACAATTAAATTCATGTAAAAATTTGTTTTGTTTTATAAAAAGTTTTCGTTTGATATTTATGGTGAAGAATTTGTTGTTCTTGTTCATTTGTTATGTTGGTTAAAACTTAATGTAATTCAAAGTTATGTTTAATTAATGCAAATAAATATGGCTAAATTTGAATTATTTATTTTTCCTGTAGTAAAGAGCATATACATATATGTATATTTTAAAAGTAATTTAAAATTACAATTTTAGTTACCAAATTAAAGTTTTAATATGGAAAGAATATAATGCATAATAAAAATAATTCGAATTTATTATGGTATTAAAAAAATAAAAGTAGTTTTTAAAGCACAACGTATGCTTAGAAACGCATGCGCAAATTTGCGTAGTATAATACATTCATGCTGAAAATAAACATTCGTTTTATTCGTACTCCAAATCATGGCAGAATAACCAGGTAGGGCCGACTCGGAGAGGAATGAAGTAGAAAGCAGAGAAAAGCAAGCTAGTTGTCAAATACAGCTGTTCATGTCGAGTAAAAATTAAGAACATCTAAAAAAATTTCAGCTAACTGAACCAACAGCAATTACCAAGCAAATCTAAAACAACGACGCCCAGAAAAGAGCAGGATCACAGCGGTTGAGAAGCGTTAGGTTGCCCACAGAGTAAGCGCCGAAGCAGACAGGCAGGCAGACAGGCACAGGAAAACTATGCGAACAAGAGAGAAAAAAGTTATTTCTATCTCGTTTCTTCGCAGGGCCTGTCTGCCTGCCTGCCTGCTTCGGCGTTTACTATGCGGGCAGCCTTAGAGGGGATGAACCGAATCGTCCACAGAAAATAAACAGAACTTTGTTTACTATGTCCCGCTTTTCACTCGTTACTAACGAAAATTCTCGAGCTTGCGGCGAAAGCAATTATTTCTCTGGTAGCAATATCTCTTTGTCCCGCTTTTCACTCGGCAATAATTGCCTTTGCCGCAAGCAGTTTGTGGATTATTCACCCGCATGAGGGTTTACGAAAGTCCCCTTTAAACCCGAGTAGTCAACAAACTACTTGCGGCGAAAGCAATTATTGCTCATAGAATTGCCAAGTGATGAACGGGCCTTTGCAGCGCATGCACAACCAAAACAACAATATCACAAGCTAGTTGCAACGTTGCCAGTTATGTTGGAAAAATTCCATTCGTGGTAATCTTTAATTGCCCTTCGGAATTCTTGTTTCTGGGAATTCCTATTAAATTTTTTAATTCAGCGTGGTATTTTTTAATTGGCGTGGAAATTCAGCAGGGTATTATTTAAATTTCCGTGGGAGTTTGGTAATATTCTTCTAAAAATTTGTTTTTTCTTTTTTAGCAAGCAAAATTTCTTTGTGGTATTTCTAAATGTTTTTTAAATTGTTTGTGCACATGGGACTTATTGTGGTATTTTTAAATGCAAGTGAGATTTTTGTGGCAATTTAAAATGCATATGAAATTTGTGGTGGTATTTATGATCGTGAGATTTTTTTTTATTGCGGTAGAAACTTTTATGTTTATCTTTACAATGGTAATTTTTGTTGTATTTAATTTATGTTATTGTGAAAAAAGTAACTTTTTGTCGGAATTGTTTCAAATTTTAACTGGAAACTTTGGCTAGTAGTAGTACATTTTTTTGTAGCCACATATTGGCTCTCTAGCTACATGCATCTGTATTCTCTATTGCATTACAACCCAACAAGCCATGAATGTTCCAGCTAAACGGTACTAAAAACGTCAGCGACTGATTTGCTGGTATGAAAACGACATGTTTTTGTACCTTTAAACCGTTCTCTATATACTTGTAAAGTCCTTTTTAATATTTATCAAGAATTGCATTGAAATTTATGTCATATTCGCTTGATGTGTCGTTTGTTCTTGTCTTTTTGTCCCCTCTCTTTTTCACCCGTTCGCCAAAAAACGTTGAAATATGCATTGAATTTTGTGTTGAAATCAAGGTAGTGCAGTTGAATTGCCGTTTATTGTTTAGTTTATTGTTGCAACTTAATAAAAACCATTTCAAGAAAAGGTTACAACTGTTTAACAACAAATAAAATTAGTATTTAACTTAAAGTTTTCTATATGACCTTGTTTTTTTTGGGTTGATTTTCTTTGGTTTTAATATAAATTCTAGTTTTTTGATAGTTTAAATCATTCTTGATTTTAAATAAAAATTCTAGTTGTTTGATAGTTTAAAATCGTTTATTGAGCTTTAGGTCAGGTTAAACTAGTTTATCGATCAGCTAACTAATTAATCAGCTAGTGATGTTTTTTTTTATTTTCATATTGAAAGTGTTGTTGCTGTTGTTTCTTTGAAAAAAATTCGTTAGAGCAATTAATTGTTCTAACTTGTCCTAAAGCTCTATAAACGATTTTAAACTATCAAACAACTAGAATTTGTATTTAAAATCAAGAATGATTTAAACTATCAAACATTTAGAATTTATATTTAAATCATAGAAAATCAACATTAATATAAGACTTAATAAATGGTACGCTTATATGAAACACACAATGCATAGTTTGCTGACAACGAAATGGTCCGCTTCAGTGCTTTTATAAGTGCACGCCATTATCAACCAAGCCGATTGGCTATCTGGGAAAAAAAGCAACTGATGTGTATATAGGATATGTATGTTTTACATGCATATGATTATAAACAGCAACAAAAGCAGCACAACAACGAACGACGTAATAACGAACCACACAAGCAAACACAACAACAACAACAACCTTAAAAACAGGATAAGCAGCTACTGCAGCTAAGCAGCTTGTGCATTACTCATACGAATATATGAATTTTTAATCTTCTTAGATTTTGCTATTTTATTAGATATTCGTTTTATGCCCACTAAAACTAATATTTTGGCATTTTTTTTTCTTTGTACGATGAATATTAAAGGCTGTAGGTATACCCCAAAGTGTCAAATATCACTTTGAAAAAATTCGTAAAAATGACCCCCATACAAACCGCGCTGTAAGACGTAATTCTACGTCAAAATTCGAGGAAGCCTAAGAATAAACACATCACAAAATCTTTTGAAAAAACAATGAGCCAAGGCATATTTCACACCGAGTTTATCAAACGCTTTTTTTTGAGGACCGGCCTAATATACACATATATAAAAACAATTCTCCCTGGGCAAAAATGTTTTTAAAATATTAACCAACCCATTGCATAAAAAAACGACATTGCACAGTCGCTTCAGAAAACAGAATCCATTGCTCAACATTCAATAATTTCTAATTTTTAGAAATCTTTCCATAAGTATTGAAAAAATGTAAGGAAAATAAGCAGAAATAAAAACAGGAAAAAAGATACTTTGCAAGCGCTAGGCACACCAGCAACTAATGGATTGTGATAGTTAATGTCGTTGACTTTAATGCAGAATTCATCCGCAACATCCGCCTGGAGTCGCATGTAAATAGCTTTTATATACGAGTATGTAGCTTAAACACGCACCCAGCAACATTGGCAACTGGACTTTGCAAGTACCAGACCACAAAGAACTGCTAACAGGAATCAGCGTATGTGTCTCTCTTACACTCAAAACAAAATTTTTGTAATTATTAGCAGAGTGATGTAGACAGAAGTGGGCCATGTTTTTATTTTCGGTTGTAAAATGGTGAAAAATTCAAATTTTCCAAAAAATCGCATGAGTACCTCAAGACACAACTTTCCACCACAGCAGATTTCTTAAATTCAGTTGTAAAGAATTTTCCTTTTTCATATAAAAGAAAAGTGTATTTTCCGAGTTTTCCGAAATTGTATGGAGCAGTGGGCCACCAAAATTTTTATCTGAAAAATGCTGCCATCTGTTTCAAATTCTTCTTCTAGGGGTTTTTAGAGGCGCTGATCACAAATCTGTTGTCAAATTCGAAAAATTCAAAATACTTGATGCGAAATGAGGGTCAAAAATTAAAAAAAAAACATGGACTTTAATAATGTTTATTCAATGTCTGGAAAAAGGAGTGATGAAGTAGAAATTACAAAGTTCTTGTGAAAAAAACATTTCTTAGTGATAAAGCACAGATCTTACTCGCAATTGACGCACGTGAAGTCGGTGCGGTTGGTCATATTGACTCGATGGAATTTTTTATTGTGAGTTTTGTCGGCATCAATTTAGTGCAAATCATACAAAAATCAATCGGAAATCTGTTGAAAACAAGTTTCAAGTAGCGTTGAAAAACTGCTTACAACGGCATCAGCAGAAGCAACACGTTCCGATGTTTGATTTATCCTTACTTGCTTTATAGCAGCAATCAATTTTTCATAATTTACCACTTTTTTGGTGGTTTCCTTTTTTTTGGTTTCCTTTTAGCCTTAATGGCTAAAATGATATAAATGAGTGAATAAGACATTTGTATAATTAATAAAAACACTTCATCGTGCAAAGAACGGCATTACTCAAGTGGCCCATGTCTGTCCACAAATAGTGGCCCACTTCTGCCTACAAGCCCCTTTTTTTGCATATGCATTCCACAAAAACATAACGTGAATGATGGGCAAAAATCACTTTGCATTACAAAGATAACATGTTTAACTAACATATTGCATATTTACCTGAGTATTTCTCGTAAAAATTCGATCACAAATCGTATGAAAGGGTACGAGGGTAAAAACTTTCTCGCCAAAATCTGCAGCACGTTTCTCTGGACAGTGCGAAAGCAGGTTAATAACCCACAAATGCTTATAAAAAGTGACCTTGGGTCAACATACGATAATTAATGTGCGCGGTTTCACATAGATGTCACTAATCTTAAAATTACTTGGGTGGCCCACTCCAAGCTGTGGCCCACGTCTGTCTACATCACCCTAGAAACAGTTTCTAGAGAATTCTCTGTGACATCGTTCATTTGGATTTTAATATTGTTTATGTGGCATTCTACACAAAATTTGCAACCTATACCTATTTTTTACGGCTTGACTGTAAAAAAGAAATATTCTATACGACTTTTTTATTTCAATAATACGAAATGTTGGAGAAAATTTATTTTTAGATTAAAATTTTTTTCAAAAAGGAACTTTTTTCAATTCTGCCATATCAACAGAAGATAAAAGAATTTTTCGTAGACATGAAATCTGCGCTTTTTTTTAGCTACCTAATTTTTTTTCGATTTTTATTTATTTATTGACATAAAGTGATATATTTTAAAAGTTGGACCTGATTTTTTTCTTTTAAATAGAAGCCAATCGCAGCTTTAGACTTAATTTTTATTTTTTTTTTATTAAAACATTTTTCTACTAAATACTGGTAAAACTTTTTTATTTTAATATTGACACTTATATAAAACAGCACTTTAAAATAATCCAAATGCATTACAACGTTAGTATTTAATTCTCAACTCTCATTTTACAAAGACTAAGAAATACGTCTTGGCTACTATTTAAAAAATAATCGGGTTCAAAATAGCAAAAAAAAATATTGTATAAAATAAATTTTTGTCATTAATTATTAGCCTAATCACCGTCCGCGAATCGAATAGAAAATAAGTAGAATTCGCCAAGGTGGTATTTAAATACAAATGTGATTCGATTCAAACGTCAAAACAGACGGAAATATTAGTGGTATCACTATTATATAGTGGTTCGCAAATTTAACAAATGTGATTCGACTTTAACGTCAAATTAAACGCCAGCGAATTAGATATTGGCATAAAAATTCTCTCAAAACAAAAAGGAATTAATTGAAAAAGGTAAATAACTTGCATTCTTTTTGTGTTTTTACTATTTGTCCTTGATTTTAAATAAATTGCTATATATTTTTAGAATGAAAATACGAACAGGCGATAGTACCACAAACTGGTGCAGCTTATTGAGCAGAAGCCTGGTGTAGCAACTGGACTAGGAAAATTCGGCACCACAAAACAATATCAGACGGAGTCATGGCAAAGCTTTGCAGTAAAGCTAAATTTTCTAGGACCTCCTTTACGTAAAGGCACAAGGTAAGCTCTTATTTAATGCTTCATAAAAAAGTTACCTTCAAATTTAAATTTTAGGTTTGGCAGGACTTTAGGCTGAAGTAAAAAATAAAATTGTCAGCAATTCGGCCGGAAGCAACCGAGACTGGTGGAGGGCCCAACAGACAGCTCAGCCTTTCACCCTTGGAGCAGGTCGTCGATGCTCTTCTCAACTTGAGGCATGCTGCGGCCTTCAGTGGGCTAGGTTTTGGCAACAACACAGTCGATGCGACTGTCTCCCGCAACTGTCTATATCGTAGTCTTCACAAAGTTTCCGGTTCTTCATAATCTCCAAAGAATAGATCTGTGGTGCTAATCATTTTAAAGGGCGTTTTTTATAGAGTGACACAAGTTTAAATCATAATAAAACATAGTAATATATTTTTAATATCAATAAAACGAGCTTTATAGATAGAAAAGAGCTTCATTGGAAAATAAAATTTTCCATGGAAATTCAAAATCAATATCAATTTGTGCCTCAGCCCATTCGCCGAATTGGCGGTGCATACGATGGTCGTTTGGCTTTAATTCCTGCACAAGTTGAATCTTGAAAGGTTTTAAGCCAATATCTTTTCGTAAAATTAACCATAAATTGGAAGGACACAACCCCAGTTGCTGAGAACGGCGACGAATTGATTGATTAGGATCATCTTCAATGCTTTCCTTTACAGCGGCTACAGATTCTTCAGTGCACACTGTTCGGCGTCTCACGGGATGCACATTATCAGTAGCAGTTAATGTGGTCCGAAAACGATCTATTTTTCTTCGAATTAGCAGCTCTGAAGGAAGATTATGTACGCCATAAAATGGACGAAGTGCATGATAAGTTTGACGAACAGAACCATTATTTTGATTAAAAATTTCCACAATTTGCGCGCGTTGCTCTGGTGTACGTTGATCTATAATAAAATGTCGAAGAAAACTTAACAAAAAACAACTATCAGCTGTTAAATGGGTGGTCAAATAAAGAAGTGATGCCAACTCAAAGTTGTATTACTCTATAAAAAACACCCAATAATATCAAGAAAATATTAAAAAAATTTTCTAAGATGATATATGTATACTGATTGTTTAAATTTATTTTTTTATACTTACTAATACTTATCAGTATTCTAAGTAGCAAATATACTTAATTTTTAATAACATGAGTTGGAAGCATTATGCATGCCATATAAAGGTTGTCAAGCGTATTTTTAAATATTTAATGTATTCTATAGATTTAGGAATAATTTTTAAAGCAAACAAAAATGTATCTTTTTGTATTTATAGTGATGCAGGCTTTGCTGAAGATGTGACAACAAGATGTTCAACAAGTGGTCACAACTGTCTTCTTGGAGAAAGTCCTACCTATTGCCATCAAAAAGGCAACAACGTACAGGTCTTAGTACAGCAGAAGCACAGTATGCAGCTACATCGGAAGCTGTCAAAAAATTTATGTTGCTTGATGAGCTTATACGTGAGCTTAAACGTGATCTGCTTGGTACAAGTTTTCCAAAACCAACACACACCGATAATCAAAGTGCTCTGAAGCTGATCAAAAATCTCGAATTCCATGATAGGACTATGCATATCGATGTTCGCGGACACTTTATTAGTGAAAAATATATTGAAGTGCTTTTTAACTTATGCTTTGGTTCATCCAAAGATCAACTAGCGGATGCATTATCTAAACCACTTTCTACTAAAAAATTAGATTTACCTTCTAACATATAAACGTTTTAAAACTTGTAACATCATGATTGAATTAAACATAAAATGTGTAAAGTGTAAAGATTTTATTATTAAGTAAAACAATTTTGTACAATATTGTGAAACGAGGCTCCCGGTCTTCCAGGTTGTAATGGTACCTTTTTAGTTTATTTAGGTATTTCGAGTTATTAGGTATAAGCAATTTTTTTTAATATATTTAATTATTTTTATATTTTAATTACTTGAAGAAAAAAAAAAAAAATCATCATTAATGTAATTCCTCACAGCCGGAATCATTTTCTTTTTTTTTTAATCCCTGGTATTTTTTCTTAACCTTTTATAGCAAATAGTTCCAAGCGTATATTACGATTGCGATTGGTCAAACGGTGTAAAAAGGGAGAGATTCAAAAGACACTAGAGGTATGAGGAAAGCTAAAAAGCAAGCGCTAGGGACTTTGATACTGGCTGTACTCATCAACTCAAGGATACAGATCATTACGTTTTATAAAACTAAAAGCTGCTAAATAGAAATTGAAAAGGAAAAAAAAATAATTAATATTCTATATCAATAGTTAAAAGTTTAAACCAGTTTTCTTTAATCATGTGATAAATCTAAATTCTTTAAATAAAGTCAAAAACCAAAAACTATATAAGTAAAACTCATACCGCGTGGCGAAGTTTGGTACTACGATTTGTACAAAAACAAAAAGTATTGCTTGGAAAAGTTATACGTTGCAGGCGTGATTTTGCAACAGTGGCTGGGACGTGCAACATTCTATAAGGCCGCGTGTATGATGCATTTCAGTTATCAGTTAACACCTAGGCAGAAAGAGCAGAGGGAACAAACGCCACATGCCGTGAGGCAGAAACCAAGAAAAACCTACTGTCAGTGTGGAGGATCTCTTGCCTAAGGGCAGTCGAAAACTTTAATCGTGCCAGCATGTTCGTCTACGTAGAATACGGAGTTTCAATAAGAGATAAAAAAAACATATATAGTTATTTTTAGAAAACGAAACAATATAGAAACAAAGTGGTGAATAATAGAAAAATTTGAGAAAAAAAAAACTTTCTTAGAAACGATAAAACTAAAACGAAATCATTTTTTTTTTCAAAATGAAACATTTAAAACATGTAAGTTAAGTAAATTACGCGAGAGTAAACAAAAACAAAATACCACATTAAAAATAAATCATAGCGGCATTAGAGAAAAGAAAAAAAAATACCCTACAAGATACATAAATAATTTTTTCCCACCCAGCTCATCATAAGCAGGTTCTCAGCGCGGATCACTGGAAGGCCTTTCGTCGTTTTGCCGCTGAAAACTGTAAGTAATTGAAATGTTACCATTTAAAAAAAAAAAAAAAATCTAATAATACTTGTTTTTTTTATTATTAACTTAAGTTGTAACTTAAAATATTAATACCCTTAAAAACAAGTTCTAAAGAATTAACAAAAAAAAAAAAAAAAAATACACTGACAATATCGCCTGCATACTTGCTTAGTTTTATTTTTCTCGTGAGATTTTGGTTATATCATGCGAGAGAATTTATTTTGCTTTAATATTTTTTTTTCTCGCGCTCTCACACTTCTTTCGTGTGAGAACGGTGCTACGAAAATTTATGACCGATCACTAGTTTGACGTTTGCAGTAATTGTTTTGTTTTTATTACTACCCTAGTTACAAGTTTTGTTTTGTTTTTTTTTGCTCAAAAGCAAATATGCAAAAAAAAAAAAATTAATTTAGAAATAAAACAACAACAGAAACAAAAAAAAATGATTTCGGTTTTAAAGTAACACTAAACGAACAACGTTGTTGTTGTTTCTCTTCTTCTTTAAATGTAATTTTTTTTCTCTCTCTAAGAATACATAACCAATTTTTTTTAAAACTTTTATAAATAAGATGAATTAAACATAACGAAAGTAGAAACTAAATATGTAAAAGTAACCTATAAATAACCTAAAGTCTTGTCGTTTTATCATAACTATCGTTGTAACTGCTTAACAAAAAAAAAAAAAAATAAACTATTTTTTTTGTAGGTATTCTCTTTATTGTTATGATATTTGAATATAGAAAAAATGGATAATTTAAATAAATAATCATAGTGGTTATCATAAAAATGGAATAATTTTGCCTATTATTTTGGTCGGATGTAGCTAGATTTAAGAACTAGGGGATTCTATAAATTATGGCTAAAGAGAATCTTAAGGTTGGGAGGGAATTGTATTAGCAAGAGCATAAATCATCTTTTGCTCATGGATACTCTACTTTATACGCAAATTCATAGTAAAAGTTCATTTATTAATTATTTTTTTTTATCATTAATATTTTTCTACATCCGTATCTGCACGTGATTTTATATTTGTTCGACATGGGTCGCAAAAAGGTATAAGAACCTACACCAATATTCTCCGATCTGCTAGCATAGACGTACCAGCACGTGCAACTGTACCTAATTGCGTCCAAATAAGGTGTGTAAAGTATCTTCAGGTGCTAGGGTGAAGCACTCTGTTTTAGTTTATTCAAATCGGAATCTAACGAACTTCTTTAAATTTTATTTTCTTACACCCTGTACCATCTCCTGACACCACGGAAAAATGTCCACATTACAAGGTCCATAGCAGAAGTAAGCTCGCCCGGATTACGAGGTTTTTACAAAATTTATTAAAATTAAGAAGACGTGTAGGTGTAGTTCAGTTTCTTTATTGAGGCTTTAATTCAATGAAACGTTGATGTTATGATGATAGGAATAGCGGGTGGTCCGGCGTTCTATAGGATCTTTTTTCTGATGTGGCTCCCGAGCTGGCCGTCGCTAGACGTAAAGTGTGGTGTTGCTCGTCAGCGATTGTCGTGGTTCGGGGGTTGTTCTCGTTGTCACTAATGCGTTGGTACCCGAACGCCCAGTCCGACTACTTATTAAATATTCGTAATACAATATATGTGAATTGGTATCCGAAGACACTTATCCAGCTACTTTGAAGAACTCTCACTATATCATAGTCGGTATCCGAAGACCCCGATATAAAAAATTACTATATGTCGCAGTTGGTATCCGAAGACCCCGATATAATTACAAAAGTAAATAACAAACTATCACTACACCTCAGCTGGTATCCCAAGACCCCGATATAATTATATAAAAACTACCACTATGTCTTAGTTGGCATCCGAAGACCCCGATATAATTATTTCTTTTTGTATTTGTATATTTGTATAAAATTAAATCTTTTGAATTAATAACCATTAAAACTGTACAACATAATGTAAAGCACTTAACAGTTTATCATGAGAATAAAGCAAAAGAATAGAAGTAAAAGGAGAAAAGCAAATAAAGAAATATTAGGTTTTCAAGAAAAGTGTTCAAAAGCTAAATGCTTAAAGTCATTCCTATTAGAAATATTTTTAATATTTGTGGCTAGTGAATTTCACGATCTGATTGCGCTTACTAAAAACAATCTACTGGAGTTGATGAAATTATATCTGGGAATTAAAATGTTCATGCCTCTGCTAAAACTACAAAAAGATAGTTTTCGAGCAAGTAGCTAGCGCTCTGTGTGATAATTATTCTATGCAGGAACACACAGCTCTTACTTCGAGATGACTTAATAGGCCTCTGTCTAGTAATTGCTTCGAAAACATAGCAACATGGTCATATTTCCTTAGGCCATAAACGTAGCGAGCAGCATTGTTGAAGGCAACTAAAAGATTATGCGCCTACCGCGAATCAAGCAATTGTAATATACTGCTTCCGAATAAGTAATTAAAGGTAACAAGAGCTGCAATACCAATTTTTGTCTAATTTCTATGGTCACAAAACTTTCAGTTATTCGCAGGCCAAAATGAACTTTTTTAACAAAAGAGTTAATATGATCCTCGCATGACAGAGTTGATTATTATATAACCGAAGTTAGCTACTTTGCTAACAAAATTGAGCTTCACGTTATTGAGAAGAATTATAAAAGTAAATTAAAAAAAAACTATCACTACATCTTATCGTTGGTATCAGAAGACCCCGATATTTTTCCTTAAGTGCTCTTCAAGGAATACCGTTCGGCACGCGTTTTCTATCCTTAGTTATCCACACTTTACTTATGCCTCCTTTCCTTGCCAGGCCCCTCTATGTCTGTCCTGATTCCTCTTTTCGGTTTTCCTTTGATATCTTCAGCACTTTGCAGCAACTATTTTTTTTAGGCACAAAAATTGTTGGGGATAATAAAAGGAAATGTACATTTTGGCTGCTCCGTTGAGTCGCGGAAAAACCCGCTTCGGGGTTTTCCCGTCACAACTGTTACTACATATATGTAAAAATTTATGCTTTTCTCTATTCTCTAATACATCCTCTCTCGTATGCATACTAAACTACGATTAGCTCATAAGTAAGGGGCTAAGGTTAAGAACTGAGCAAATTCACTTGCTTTAACCATTTCAATTAAGGGCAGGTTCTCATGAAGCACAACCAGAAAACTTCCAAACCAGAATTTTTTTCGATAGCTTATAAAGTGTAGCATGTGTTCCCAAAGCAGTTCGGCCGATAACAATTGCATAAAAAAGTTATTGCATACGACAAGAACACATATTTTCATTCACGCACTCGGCGTATTGACACTTCACATAACACTTTTTTTATGCAACAAAAAAAATATTTTCCCACACTTTAAGAATCAATAAGTAAGTGTCAAAAACTCAAAGTGTTCATTTACTTCCTTCTATAAAAAAAATTTAGAACATCACCGTCTAGAGGTGACATCGGACCTCTAGATCAGAACCTGCCATTAAAGCAGTCTTAGTTTGCTGATGCTTTTTTTGTTGCATGAAACTCTAATAATAATAATATGTAGTGTTAAAGTACACGAAAATAACAAAACTTGAAATATTAAATTTCTTTATATAATACATAACAGTTTCCGAACCCTTAAATTAAAATGATTGAATCTTTAGTTCTTAACGAAATCTGCTTTTCAAAGATATAAAGAAGGAGAAAAGATCCAAACTCAGCAGGTTATCTCACTGCCAAGGTTTTGTGAGGGCAAAGAATAGTTAGCTTGATAAAAAAACAACAAAAAAATTCGATTTATGCTCCAAAAACACGTAAATATAAAAATGTTTTTAGTAACGGCACATAAATGCACAACTCGAGCTTATCCCAGCACAATTACAGAAAATCTGAATAAAAATAATGGCAGAACTAACTAAACATTAAAACTACACCATTTCACACAAATCACACCATTAGAATATATTTTCTTTTCATCACATTAAACAATGTCATGTTGACTGATGTATTTTTTTTTATTTAAAATTAAAAACTGCAAAGCTAAGAAATGCACAATTTATATTTGTGTCTTTTCTTAAGGGAGGTTTTAGGCAAAAGCGATTGAACTAAAAGCAAATTTTAGAAGAGGTTTTCTAAAAAAGTATATTTAAAGACAAATAATTTAATTTGCATTTTAATTTTACATCATCAGCTTAAATAAAAAATTTTGTTTTTTTAACATATTGTTTTTATATATAAAAATGGCGCTGCAGTTCGTGTGCTTAAAAAAAGTTGAAAATCTGGCCACATTATAGCTCTACTCCAGATCGTCTGAAAAAAATAAAAATAGCATTCGAAAGTAGACCCTTGAATATACTTCATTTACCAAAATGGAATAGAAATAGAGGAAAAGTAGGAAGCGTAAGAGAGAAAATCAAAAAAATTTATACGTGTAAAAACTAATTTTTCAAACACGCTAATTTTGGTAAATAAGATCTAAAATTACATTATAAATATTAAAAAAAATATATATTAAAATAGGTCGTTTAGTTTGTTTTCAGGAGTGTGGCCCGTTTTGAAAAAATATGTTTCGAGAAAAATGCGTTTAAAATTTCTCTGGTTAGTAAAAGTTATTCTGGAAGCGCTTTAGAATCTGTATTATAAGCAGGATTGATTTGAAATTTTTCTACATATTTTTGAACAGTTGTGCAAAAATAATCAATTTAAAAAATTAAGTTTTCAAAAAATGGTTTGGATAAAACCTCCCTAACCAACAATTTTTAAAAATTAAAATTTCTTCTATTTTATAGATTTTCTCATATTCTACAATCAATTTTGCGTCGACTGCATCTTTGTAAAATATTTGCATTTCTCTTTCTATTTGTTTTGCCTATCATTTTGTGAGTAGATATGTATTTCTTTTGCTGCAAATGACTGCTCGTAAAGCAAATTGAAAAAAATTGCCATTTGAATTTTCCAAAATTTGCATTTTTGTTTGACTCTTGAAGAGAGAATTTCATGTGTTCAAGTGTGTTGTCCGTGTATTTGTCTGGGTGTAAGTGTGTTTGTATATTCGTAATGGCAGCTGCTTAACTGCACGTAATAAAGTTGTTGCTGAGTTTGTTGCTTTTGTAAGGGCGGCTATTTTGCGTTTTGTCAGAGTTGAACATGCTTTATAACGAACTTTCACTTAACTTCAGGCGTTAACACAGAAAGAGAAACCCACACAAATGCTTTACTGACGCAAAAAAAAACTTTTTAATGACATTTGAGTTTCCGATGACTATTCAAACTGTTGTTGTTGTAAGGGAATTTGTGATTTTAAGGATTTGCATCAATTAGACAAACACACTGCATTTGTGTTGTTTTTTTCACAATATGTGTGTTTTTGTGTGTGTAGTTATAATTGTACGCTTGCTAGTAACTCTCGGGTTAGCATTCTTTTATCGAATTTGTGAAATTTTTTATTATTTTTGCTGCATTCATAACATTGCAACTGGCTTGTTTTATTTTTTTCTTAATAAAATAATTGTTTATTGCTGTTGCACTTTAGGCGCCATTCTAGAAGGACCTTTTTTAAAAAAGTGGTTTTGAAAATGTTGATAACATTTAAGGTTGTAGCATCAACGAGGTTCATAAAAATAGTAGATAGTAAACTTCCTGATGTTAAATCGATTTTCTTACCACTGACACAAGGTCAGTACACATACAGCAATACGGCAAATTAAACGGGTAGTAAGACCTATGAAACAATGTTACGTGGCGAATGCGGTGAATTAGATGCTTGATCTGTGTAAGCTCATATGTTATCAGGAATATTCTGTTACGTGAAGTGAGCTTTGTAATTGTTAAGCGAGCTCAAAAAGAATTAAAATATTGTGGTTTGAGTAACGACAGTATAAGTATAAGCAAAACAAATAAAACAATTTACTCTACTGCTCATACAGCACTTAGCCAATTCTGGCTGGCAAAGACTATGTGTCAGGGTGAAAGTTATTTACTCAGTATTGAATTTTGCAACTGATCCTTTTACTTATAAACTAAAATAAGGAAATACACGAATTCAATAACTTTACTGCTTTAAATTTAAATGTATGGGTGAGGCGCGTAGTTGAATTGAAATAAATTTGAAGTTGTTTATTTTCAACACTTTGTTATTCCCACAGAAAAACTAGTTATAACTTTTTTGTTTATTTAAAAAGAACTGATACATTTTAAATATTTTATGATACAAAAATTTAAGAAAGATTTTACGAAATTTAATATGGCATGAAATTTTTTAAAAATTTAAGACAATAAAAGATTTTTTTTACAAACAAAAATTTGTTACAAATTGTTACAAGTTCTTACAAGTAAAGAGTTCACGTAATCGAAAAATTTGCAACGATAGAGGACAAAGAGAGCGTAAAAAAGTAAAAGAAAAAAAGTAGCTACAAATTGCTGAACGTTAAATTTTTACTAGTGAATAAGAAAAAATGTTAGTTACAGTGTTTCTAAAAAACCCAATAACCAAAGATTAAATTTAATGCATACTTCATGAATTTTTCAATTTTGACAGTTCAGTTATTTTTTAAAATGAGTTCGTTTTTAAAAGAATTCGTCTTTTGTGAATGCGCAAAAGAAGTCAAAACTGCTTTTCCATTCTGTCTGGCAAGTTCTCTCATAAATAGTGGGTGCATTAAAAACGATATGTGTACTTTTGTTTTTCTATGATAAGTTCGAAGAAAGTTTTTCTATTTAAAATTTTTGGATAAAGGTTTTTACAAGAAATAAAAATTAATGGTATGGGATGATGGATATAGTATGATTAGTTCATGGTTCATTAACATTAAACTATTTAAAATTGTATCAAAACAGATTTTATCAAATCCACCCATTACACTATGGTCCAGAAATCAGATTTGGCGGCATAAACCTAATTTTTTAACTTTATAATAAAAAATAATAAAATGTGACTGAACAGGAATGTTTTTTGTGTTTCGAAAAATATCTTCTTTTATACCACATGGCAACCCTCTTCATATGCCACTACGCAGAAGTTGTTGTTCTGAGTTTTTTTGCATTGTGATAATTTTTATTGAAAAAACTTTATTAAATTGTAAGTGCAAAGTTATTTATTATTTGTGCAAATTTTAACATAAAAATTATGCCAAAAAATAATGAAGGCATGTTACTTTAAATACTGTAATTACCTTTTGTTATACTTTTGCTATCTTTTATAAATAATCTTTACCTATCAGGGAAATACGGATTTGCTCAAGAGTTTAATTTCAAAACCTGGGACGGTATGTTCTTATTCTTCAGATTCACATGAATCGGTTGACTCGTTTCCATCGTTTGTTGCTTTTTGAAACGTTAATATGTTTATGGAAAAAACAACCTTAAGTTTTTCTGAACTCTTCTGAGGTTGAACCATATGTCGGCCGATGCGCTCAATCAATGGACGTCCAAAAAGAAAACAAATAGTTACACGGTAGTGTTTCAAAAGTATTCAGGATCAAGTGTTTTACGCTCGATACTTATTAATTGATCAATAGAAGCTCGGTCAAAATCCTATATAGGGTTGAAATGGCCAAGCTTATATTATTATATTACTTAACGCTGGGGTAATTTACCATAATATTGATCAAACAACCGTCTATCTCTTGGCTAGTTTTATAATACTATATGTTACAATTTTTTTCCTTTTGCACACATTCCATGATTAAGATAAATTCAATGTTTTAATAAAAATAATGTAAAATTTTTGATGTAAAAGGTTTTCGACCCAGGCTTGCCGTTTCCTGGCTCTAATTTTATATGCTATCAGCAACCCAAAAACCTATCATCAGTCTCTTTTTATAAATTTTTCTACTTGTTAAAAAAGAACTAAGTTTTTGGGAAACTATGGATATGTATGGAATATTTTTTGGTCCTATTGAATTTGAACTCATCTTATTCATGTCTATACTCCTAGTAACTAATAATTGGTCAAAACTATCAAATAGCTGTTAAAATTCTTAAAATATCGACTTTCTGTCATTCAGTTGATGCAAAAAAAAAACAGTTTTGAAAAACTATGGAGGGGGGGAAAAGGAAGACTTTTTGCATAAAACGGCATTAAAGTTCTTTACATCGAAGTTAAATTTTTAGGGTGTTAGTTTATAACAATATAATTAAAAAATTCGTGCAAAAAAGACGTGAAAGGCTCTCATGCCCTTTTTGCACCCAATGCATCAATTTTGTATGCTTTGTTTTTATATACAATATGATCGCAAGGCCAAGAAGACGAAAAATTATCATTAAAATAGTCGTTATAACCAGAGCTGTAAAAGAATGCATTCATTTGTGATTTAAAATCATTTAATTCCCAATCAATGATTTAAAAAATTGATTGCATTCATTTTTTCAAATCATTGATTGTGATTTAAAATTTAAAATCCCAATCAATGATTTGAAAAAATGATTGCATTCTTTTTTTCAAATCATTGATTGTGATTTGAAATTTCAAGTCCCAATCAATGATTTGAAAAAGAATGCAATCATTTTTTCAAATCATTGATTGAGATTTTAAATTTTAAATCACAATCAATGATTTGAAAAATGAATGCAATCAATTTTTTAAATCATTGATTGGAATTAAATGATTTAAAATCATAAATGAATGCATTCATTCATTAAAATCATTTATTTTTTATTTAATTTAAAATATTTTGTTAGAAAGGACAAAATTCAAATTTTTAAGGCCTGCAAATTTTCACAACATTTTCGTCAGAGCAGTACTCTGTTCCGCTGCGTGAAATTATCGCAACATGTTTCTGAGCAACATTTTTTCACGACAATTTAATTGTACTGCCTGTTTTTAACTACGTTAACCACTGAGCTATTACGCAATACGAAACAAAAGAAATAAAAATGCATATGAACAGAAAAATTTTAGTTATGGGTTAGTATTTGTGAAAGTTTAAATTTTACACCGCAAGGTTATTAATGATTTGAAAAAATGAATGCAATCACTTTTTCAAATCATTGATTGGGACTTGAAATTTCAAATCACAATCAATGATTTGAAAAAATGAATGCAATCATTTTTTAAATCATTGATTGTGATTTGAAATTTCAAATCACATTCAATGATTTGGAAAAATGATTGCATTCATTATGAATATAAATCACATGATTTAAAATCACAAATGATTGCATTCTTTTACAGCTCTGGTTATAACTAACTTTCATATCATGACATTTATTCAGAATTTAACATATATAATTTATAAATTAAAAATATGTTAGTGATCTTAAATTCGAAACAAAAAGATATAAAATTATTTACAAAGATATTTCAGATTGAAGTTTTATTAAAATCAAAATAATAACTAAACAATGTTGAATCAAATATGTTGAATCCAGCAGTTTTGAATATGAATAATTTTAAAGAACGAGTCCGCCATGTATTCGCAATATTTAAAAAAGAGTTTGTCTAGAATCGAAAAAAATAATCCGAAACGTATATGAAGTCCGTTCCAAGTCCGAAAAGAAATCGAAAATATTGAAAAAGTAGTTTCCGTTCTTAAGAAAAAATTTCATACGAAAATGGATCAGTTACAAAAGATAAACAGTTTCGGATAAAATATACGAAGAATTAAATCCATCTCGAACACGAAACGGATCGACATTTTATTTATTTATAGTACGATAAGAGCTTAGTTCTTTTCATGTACAAGTTGGAATAATATTTTTAGGATTATATAAATTAAAGATTTTCTTAAACCTAATTTAAACAATTATACATATTATAAAATTAATCTTTATATTAATTAGAAATAGAGAAATTAAGATAGAGTATAAACTTGAAGTTATTTAGAAAGAGAGAAAAAAAAGTGACAAGAAGAAAGTATAGATTTAAAGAAAACTGGCGAATTAATTAATCGTTAATTAGAAACGAAATGTTGAAATACGGCAAGTCTAAATCTTGTTATTTCCCTTAAAGCTCTTACATGGCTCGGTAGGGAATTCCAAAGACGAGTGGCATTAATAAAAAGTAATCTTGTGGAGTTGAGGTAGTTAAAACTCGGTGGAGTCAGCATGTAACTTCTTGTTGAGTGACCAAATTGATTTTTTTCAAACAAATCAGGAGGCGTATTAAACGCTACTAGTTTATGCAGAAAGATACAATTTCTAGCATTGAGATAGTTAATAATATCACTTCCAAGAATAGATTTTTTAAACTGAGATTTTCCATAAACATATCGTGTAACCTGGTTAAATGCTAAGTTTAATTTTAATTGAGATTGGGAGTCCAAATTGCTATATATATATACATTCTGCATAAGTAATTATAGGTAGTATTGGAAAAAGGTACAAGCTTATGTTTCAATTCAACTGGCGTATAATCAGCTGAAACTCTTAGATTACGCTGAATATTATATACTTTTTGAACCACACTGTTGATGTGATGAATATGAAAACCTAGATTTTTGATTTTGTTGACGAGACTTAGCTTTTGGTCTTTTAAAATAAGGTCCGGTGAATCTTTAAAGAAGACATTATCAATGCTGATGGGTAATCCAAATGATTTCGAAGCATTAAGTTGAAGCCCATTGCTAAAAGCCCATTGAATTATAACGTTTGGGGAATAAAATAAGAACCAATTTAAAATGCAAATATTTTCACATATGAGTCATTCTTTTACAAACCGTACAGATTTGAACAAAAAATGACCGACCCATTTTTGATTTGCATGAAATTTTTATTACGGGTTCTATATCGAAAAAAAAGAGATACGTATGCAAATTTTTAATTTAATTTTTTGCAATAGTAGTAATTTTTTCTCCATCGTTTCTATGTAAAATCGTTTTCTATGTAAAATTTGACGTATGGTTATATTTAAAACACGCTAAGTGGTGGGTAAGATTGGTTAAAATTTATTTCAAAATTTAAATTGCGTATAAGAATATGAAACTATTTTTTTCTTAAAAAATACTTTGTTATCTTCAAAATGAAACAAAAAAGTTCTCTAGCTTAAACAGAACCGAAGTTAAGAATTTTTGAAAATTAGTCTCCAAGGCAAAAATCACGAAAATCTCAAACTTTTAACGCCCTCTATTATAAAAAAAAAATCCTCGAACACATGTTTCTTTTTTTTCGATTAGAACCCGTATAAAAAAATTTCATGGAAATCAAAAATGTAACGGTCAGAATGGTGTTCGGTTTATAAAAGAATGGCCCATATATGAAAAGTAGGATCAAAATAAAGTAGGCAATAATTTACGGTATTTTATAAGTTGTCATGGCAACGATATATCAGTTGTCTACTGAAATTGATTCAGAATGAAAATGTCTTTGAACGAGTGTGACCGTCAAAAGTTAATTTATAAATACTGCGAAGATTTTTCAACCAAAAAAAAAAGTAAAATTTTAAATTACTTCAGCGAGTTAAGTTTTACAAAAACAATTATTTAGAAGACAATTGCAGCTTATAGAAGTAGTAGGAAAACGCGTGCTTTTCAGGATTTTAAAACACGTGCCAATGTAAAGGCTGAAACTGCAGGTCATACTGCAAAATCGTACAGGGAAGTAGGAAAAGGTACAAAGTTGATGAAAAAACGATGAAAAAAGTACTTAAAAGTTATGAACCTTGATAAATTGGCTAAAAACTACTCCAGCTGTCGCAGAAAAGCAAGATACAGCGATCGTTGATCGATTCCGGCTTCTTTCCCAAAATCTGTTTGCTGCAACATCGAGGAAGATTTGCAGCATAGATGACGAGACCTATTTTACGGTCGAAGGAAATGTATGGACCCCGAGGTATTATTTGAAGCTTGCAGGTATTGAAATGTTCGATAAAGTCAAATTTAAGTCGAAAACAAAGTACTCGGGAAAAGTTTTGCTGTGGATGGCAATAAGCGAACGTGGCGTGAACGATCCTGCGTTTATTAAAGCCTGCTTAGCTTTTATATGGTTACAAAAACTTTTTGTAACTTTCAGCATTTTATTTTGAAAAATAAAAATTCTGTTGACATAAAGGTGTTTGTTCATATTTCTTTCCCCAAACCTTACTCTCTAGATCCTCATTAAGCCTGAATACCAGGTCATCCATGAGACCAGTTCTTCGGGAGAGGTATATCTGAATATCATCAGCATAAGCATGCATGGATGAATGCTTGCAAATGCTGAAAATATAATTTGTAAAAATGGAGAATAAAAGAGGACCTAGTACCGATCTTTGAGGAGCCGCACTGCAAACAGACGACAGACTCGAAAATTTTCACCGACCTTAACTTTCTGTACTCGAGAGGAAAGATACTTGTTCAGGAGTAAAACAGCGCTGTCACTAAAATCATACCTATATTTAAGCTTATAACAAAGTAAAGGGTGATTAACTGTATCAAACGCTTTTGAAAAATCGAGCAAGCATAGCAGAGTTACTGATCCATTGTCATACGAGTTTCTTATATCGTCCAAAATCTTAATCATTGCAGTAGAACAACTATGTCCAGCGCGGAAACCTGACCGCTGTGGAGATAACAGCCTATTTTGTAATAGGAAGCTTGATATTTGATAAGCCATTAGAGATTCAAAAATTTTTGATAATGACGATTAAATGCTAATTGGCCTTAAACCATTCGCTGCTGTTTTTTTGGGAACAGGAAGAACAATTGCAGTTTTTCAAGAACTTTTAAAGCAAGATGTTGTGAAACAGTGGTTATTAATATGTGTCAATGGACTGAGAATAAATGGTAAGATTGCTTTTATGAGTTTACTATGAATTCCATCTGCTCCGACTGCATTTGATTTAATTTTCTGAACGCATTTTCCTACATCGCTTTCACTTACTGCAGAAAACTCAAACGTTTGTTCAACATATTGTGTTGGAGTTGAAAAAAATTTATATAAACGGAGTTCTGAGTGCCAGACAAAAAAAAAATTATTAAGAAGATCAGGGTCAATATGACATTCAGATTTTGTTTTGCTACAAATACCAAGATTTTTGACATTGTTCCACAAATCTTTTGAAGAAAGAGATGTTTTAAGTTTGGAGAAGAAGTACAATTTTTTTGAGTGTCTTAAGATACGTGTTGATTAGTTTCTAGCTAATCTGTATTTTTCCCATTTTTCTACTGTGGGGTATTTTTTCCACAAACTGTGTAGTTTATTTCGCTTGTTTATAGCGTTTTAAACTCAGTTATTAAACCGAGTAGAGAGCCATAGAGACATGGTACACAAGAAAAAAAAAGGGGTTCAGGAGAACCAAAACCTCTCCATGGGGATTTTTCTGATCCAAAAAATAAAATGACGCCGAAATAGTTTTTAAGAGTCTCTCTAACTTTTGAGGTGGTGTCCGGCAAAATCTAAATTTCGATCCATCTTAATAGTTAACTAACTAGAAAAAGGTGTCTTAAATCCGTTTTTTTGGGAAATCTCGAAAACTATTCCAAGAAATCCTGTTCAGCTTATTTTAAATCTACTTGTAAAAATAAATATCTATGAGAATAAAATTTTACTTTTGGTGTAAACTAAACAGACATTTTGAGCTGAAAGTGAGGAGGGGGAATATCTCCTATGCCTTGTAAAGGATTGAATTAGCATAAAATTTGCTTTTAAAAGAAAGTTTTCCTGTTATTCCGATTTCTGGTATGTTTTGAAAATTTGTTAAGATTAAAGACATGCCAACAGATCGTAAACGCAACTTTTATTGGAATTGCGTGTCAATCATACGCAACGTTGACTTAATTTTAGAGGAATTTCAAATATTTTACGTACACTTTACTCAAACTGACTCGTAAGCAAAGAACAACACATAGATATTCACTAATTATTTATGAAAGTACTTAAAATTTCGCGCACTCATCCACCAAATCTAATGGGATGACCTGCAGTCAGCCCCACAGTGAACAACACATACACACGCACAAGCACACACAAACGCATGCACAAACTTTAGACTGTAGACAAAGTCAAACACAAGCAAAGTAAAAATAAAAATACTGAAAAGATTTTCAACAAAATATTTAGAGTACGTAGAGTACTTTGCTTGTGTTCTATTGCATGTAGAATGTCGTCTGTCGTCCTAAATATTTATGACTTTCATATCTTGCCTCCAGGGGGTTGCATGGCAAACAGCACTAAACCATGTATTGTAGATATAAAGTGCAGCTTCACACAATGTTTTTTATCAGCCGCTGTGTGACAGTGAAGAAAGTTATTATTTAATTACACACTGAATTTTTCATTAACACGACACCTCGCAGTGACTCTATACAGACAGCCAATCTTCGATTTTAGGGAGCGAGGGGGGGAAGGGTTTGTTAGAAAAAAGGAAGGTAGTTGTAAATAGTTGCTTATATTAGGTATAGAGAGCGAGAGTCCACACAGAGCCAAGAGCAATGAGCTTTGCGCTGTGGCTTGTGTGTTTAACTTTATTACTCTGCTTGTGTGCATAAAACGGCAACGATTTACAAAAACAAAAAAAGGAACAACAGGAACTTAATAAAGAAATAAATAAATATATACAAGTGTGACACTTCCTCACTCACTTGCAAACAAACACAAATATTATCAACAAAATACATACAGCTAACGATACTAGTACATGCTCAAAAAACTTTCACAAACACTCTAAAGGAATCAGTTTGAACGTATCCTTAGGGAATTTATTTAACAATGTGCTTGTGCTGGTTGGTATGAGCGTTTGAGTTTATATATATATATATATATATGTGTGCGTGTGTTATAGTATGCTGTTAGTGCTAAATATTTATATATTCATGTATATTTGTCTTTTGGGTTTTTTATTTTTTCACTTCATCGCACTTGGCAACTGGCACTGTCTCAAAATATTGATGTATGCAGTATGTTGTATTTGCTAATGTTGTTGTCATTGTTTCTGTTGTTTTTTTGTTGTAATTATTGCCATTCGTTATTAACGTGAAATAGTCTGTGCCATAAAATTGCTATTAAATTAATAATAATAAATAAAAGAACTATTTGTAGCGGCAAGAATGTTGGCTGGTGTGCGAGCTCAGTGGCAAAGTGATTAATTTTATTGCCAAAGAAAACAATCGAAGACTGTATAAGTATGTGTTATTCTGATATGAGATCATTGCTACAATAATAATGAATCAATACGGCGGGTGTGAAATGGAAGACTTTACAGAAGTGTGTAACTTTAAGAGAAGCACTAATTGTTGATTGTTTCGTGATGTTTTAAATTGTGAGCAAGGCCGTTCGCAGTATTTTCTGTGAAGAAAAGAGGAGGAGTGGTTGGAGAGGGCATCAAAGGTGTATGTAAAAAAGTTTGCATATAGTAAAAATCATCTTATAAATCGAGGTTTTTCTAAATTTTTGGTGTTTTATGCATGATTTAAAATATAAAATTTTTTATTAATAATTTGTACAATTTTTATTTATCTATTGTTCTAGTTCTTGCAATGCCAAAACTAAAATATATAAAAGTTCGCATATAAGAAAATTATAAGGTAAAAGGGGGATCATGGGGCATATACGCACGCCACTTATACTTTTTTCCAAAATTAGCAACACTGTTAAATCGAAATAATAAGAATAAAATAAAAATCGATAATCTGCATCCCTATGAAAATGACATTTTAATACCGAGCATAATTGCGACAAAGTGTGTTTTTATATTTTTTGGGTAAGTTAATTCATTTTAAATAAATTCAGTGCTAGAGTTTGTCACAGTAGTAATAGTGCATACAATTACATATCTACTCAATTAATTTCATAGATGGGGAAAAAAAAAGTTTTTTTGCTATTTTATAAGTATGCCAAGTTAAAAATAAATACGAAACTAGCAATTCGAATTACCACTTCACTATGAGTCCTTAATTTATAACAACGCCTTTATTCGTCAAAAAACTTATTCGTAGTTTTTAAGGCAAATGGAAACCAGTCCTTTCTTGAATATTTTTCTTAGAAATATAAATTACATTTCAGGTTTTAATGATTATGTCTAATAGAACTAATGTGGCGACTGTAGCCTAGTGGGTAGAATGCGTGGCAATTAAATCCAGTTCAGACAGAAAGTTTTTTCAATTGAATTAATTTTTCTGTTCGGTCGCCACCTCTCTGCATACAATGGCAAACCTCAGAGAGCAAAATTGCCATGCAAAAGCTTCTAGAGAACAGAAGCCGTTCGGAGTCGGCATAAAACATGTAGGTTCAGTTCTCGGTCATTTGTTATCAAAGATTTAATAACACGCGAAATAAAATTGATCAATGGAAGCTGGGTCAAAGTCCTTCCAAGGGCTGAATGGCCATTTTTTTTTTCTATCTAATAGTACGTAGCTACAAAGCCAAATCAGACCCGCTCTAAAATTGACGATTATTTAATAAACTCGCCATAAAAGATGTTTTGTGAAAAAAATCCGTACAAAGTGGATATTTTGATAAAAATGGCAAACAGCTGGGTTTTTTATGAGCCCATGTAATAGAACGTCTCATATGTTTTGCATAGTGATATGAAGCTTAAACTGCCGGATGCAATACATCCTCCAGGAATATCTCGAAAAGCAACTACTTTTATTTTCGAAGTACATTTTTATTATTGATTGCAATGTCAACTAACTAAAAACTAACATAAAGTTTCGTGAATTTTTTTTTGTAAAATGAAATTGAATTTAATGAAAAAAAGTTTTTTCCTTTTATAATTTTTTTTTAATATATGAGCTGTTCAGAGCACAAGTGGCGTAAGTTCATTTTTTAGGGAAATTGAGTTAAGTACGTAGAAGTGAAGAGGAAAATGTAACCCATTTATGAGTACGTGCTAGAAACTCTAAGCTTACGCAATCTCTAAATAAAATGCAATATTTTGTTATTACTCTGACAAATAACATTATTTTTTTTAGAGCACAAGTAGCGTAAGTCCCTTTTTGATAGCATTGAGAAAATCGAACGTTTAGAAAAATTATTATGATAAATTACAAGTATGAAGAACTCAGCTTTGCTTATAAGCTAGGTCAAGGGCATAAATGGAGCTATTCTTATCGTAAAAAAAACTAAATAATACCAAAAAATGACGCAGAATATTGCATATTAGTAAAAAAATTTGGTCTTGCGCCACTAGTCCGTTGAACATATTTTTAAATTTCTCGTTTTCGCTGTACGAATCTAATGGGAGATATTTTTTAAAGCTTTTAAATGAAGAATGACAGTATTTTTACCTAGAAGTTGGACAAAACCAACTTTTAGCGATTATCTTCATTATTAAGGGAGATATAAAATGAATGGAATGTCCGCTTGTCCTCTGAAAATTTTCTAAAATTTCTCCTCTTCGCTGTAAAAATCTAATGGCAAATATTTTTAAGATTTTTTTGATAAAGAATGATAGCATTTGTGTCTTGAATTTGGACAAATCGAGCTAAAAGGAGGCTTTGAGGAAAAATATCTTGCCGTAAAAATCATTCCTTGTTTAATTTTTTACGGAATTATCAAAAAGCCCTGGTAAACAACTAAAATTTGGTAATTCTGTTTGTATGGTTACTTTCGGGAACTGTACTAAAAATTGGCGTAGTTGCTCTATAGTCACGCTCACTTTTTGATAAATCATTAAAATTTAGTACTGGACCAATTGCGCAGAAATTTTGGCAGTCGATTTGTTTTGACTATGAAATAGTTTAAGGAAAAAGTGTTGCTGCACCTCTTTTACTGCACACAAATTCATAAAAATGCTTTGATCAGTTTAAATTAAAATTTGGTAATTTAGTTCATGTCCTTCATTTCGAACACTATACTAAAAATGAGCATGGTCACCTTGTAGTTACGCCCATTTTACAAAGGATAAGAGTAGAGTGAAGCAAAGTGCCTGAAGTAACCTGAATTGAGCTGAAATTTTAACAGTCGATTTGTTTCGGGTACGAAATGGTTAAAGAAAAAAAAGTATTTCCGCACCTCATTTAACGCCCACAAATTTAAATTTAAACTAAAAATTTGTAAACTATATTTTACTTTTGTGTGTTGTATGGAAGCACCTTGAATAATGGCAGATAGAGCGTAGGTGTGTTTAGAAGTTTCACTCTGTACATTATACACGCTATACTGTGAGTCCTTTTTTTTAATATTTTTTAGTACAAATCGTATGTAACGCCAGTTTGGAAATGCCCGGCTGTGAAGCAAAACAAGTTAATACTGATTAAAAGGGTTGTCATTGTTTAACGTGCATCGTTACGAGTGAAACTGTAATCGAAAAAGCCAAGAACAGTTAATATCATTTCATAATCTTATACACAGTTGATTTGACTTAATGATTACTTATTCAATAAAAATACTATGCATATACATGTATATAACGTACATTAATATTTTTTCAACCCCCACAAAATATTTTCCTGGATCCGCCCCTGCTTATATTTATTCATAATAATCCTCCCCTGATATTTATATAGTAAATGTAAACGTTTTAAAAGAAGGTTCAATTCAAGTTACAAGTTTTTTGGTTTTTGAGTTTAATTAAGCAAAAAACGAATTAATTGTAAAAGAAAATTAATTGTTTATAGTTTTTAATCGCTTGTCAATGCGGTTTTTTGTATGAACGAAATGTTGCTGTGGAATCGAGTTAATTTTTGAGTCTTCCGTGTAACTAAGTAGTTCAGGACATTAATTTAAATGGTTTTTTTTATTAACTGAAGAACATCACGCAAGATGTTTACCTTTAATAGTTGAATTAAAAATAACGTCTGCATAAAAGTTTTCTCCTTTGCTTCTTTCCAAGAAAATTTTGACGCACGGTCGACTGACAATATGTTTTTGGTTGCAGTCCTATACTATTTCTATATATTTGTATTATACATAAAATTTTTAATACAATAACTTTTTTATTATTAAATTATTTTTTTTACCATTTTGTCACTAATTTTCATTTTTACTTTTACTTCGCATTGATTTAACGAAATATAACATTTGACATATATTTTTACAAGTTTAACTTTTTGCTTTAGTTTAACTATTTTTCAGAGCCTTATTCATGTTCCAACGATAGGTTTTGAACATTTTTCACAAAGCCATCTTCCAACGATCGCCGGAATGAGCGAAGGAAGATTTTGAAACTTTTTCTTGAATCACGAAAATCATATATATTGGATTTTTATCAATTCGAAACTTTTTCTGCTTTTATAATATTGATAAGGATTACTTAGATAAAATTTTCTGAAGTTTCATTTTATTGAGTCAATCAAACGTTATAATTTTATTTATCCTTTTTATCTGGTGATGCAGAAAAAGTTGAATACCCTTCTACTAATAGAATAGAAGAGCTGCATTATCGTGATTGTTGATCTAGAGCGCAGCTCTGTTTTATTCACAAAGCAAACATAAAAATTAGAACCAGAAAACGTTGACGCTTAATCGCTCAATGGACATTTGGTATTGCTGTTTTCTTTTGTGTGTATTTTTTCAAACAGGTGTTTCACGCCAGTGGTGCCAAATTGTTATAAATTGAACTAAAGTTGTAAATACATATATATATATTTATTGTTTTATAACATCTATTTTGCATGTTCTCTAGAAGGTTGTCAACAATTTGTCATTTGCACAGAGGTAGCGATTTGACAGATATACAAATTCAATTTAAACACATTCTGCACCAGATGGGGTTTGAACCTTCTTCTCTAGCATGAAGTTTCACACACTTTAACTAGTGCACCAGAGCCACCACTATTCATTCATTAATTTATTACTAAACCCATTACAAACTTTTTCCTGCAAGGAATTTTAAGAACATTTTTACTTATTTACGAATATAAGACACAAAAGACTTGGTTTTTCAAAATATTATTTTCCTGTTAAAAAATAAATAATACAAAATACGGAATAATATAAAATTTTATTTAAAGTTGTGAAACTATTACATTCATCAGCAATATTATCTACAATAATAATTAAAATAAATAATTAACTAATAATTATTAATCTATGGAATAGCAAGAAATGGCACTAAAAAGTTTAGTTTATGGACAAAACTTTGACACAAAGAAAAAATATTCAAAAAAATTTTGAATTTTTCAACATAAGCCCAACAAAGCCGTATTTTAAATGTTTACATTTCACTTATATCTTTTTTCAATTAAAATAAATATTTTGTAACTTGCTTAAATAGTTTGTTAATTCATTTGAATGAATTCCATAACAACATATCGACAATTTTTCACGCCTTTCGAGTTATTAACATAAAATAAATGAACACTACCTTCATGCTCATGAGAAAAGCAATGCACGTGCCATCAACTTTAAATTGAATGTGTAGCATCAGCTAAAGGATTTAGAAAGACAAAGCTCAAGGATCAAGAAAAGTCACTCAAATAGCTATATACACAGACAGCAGACAAACAGGCAGTCACGTCAGTCAACCAGCATCAGGCAGTAAGTCAGTCAGTCAGTCAACTAACGGAAAATGTTGCGTATTTATGCATTAATGCAGATTGCCTTGCTTGTGAACTTCACTGCGCCATCTTGAATTTACAAAATGATGTCAGTGCTGCCGTTGTTGTCAGCGCAGTGAACAGCAGCAAAACCTAAAGTAAATGCAAAAGCACAAACAACGACAACAACTGCAACAACAACAATATCAACTGCAAAAGTAAGTCAAAGTTTTTGAAAACTTTGTCAAAGATTTTTGAACAATTAAAGTTTATGCATTTATGTGCTTGTCTTTGTGCAGGTGCTTGCCAAGGTAATTGTGAATATATAATATATATATAAATATTGTAAAGTCTGTATGTGCTCCAACACGCAGAAAACACAGCAGCACATACATATTTATAAACAAATAAATATAGTGATGGCAAATAAGTTCGTGAGCAGCAAAAGTTTTCAACTCTTCTGTGTCACTTTGCGGTGCCTTGAGTCGACTAGAATGTCTGTGTGCGTTTGTGCATGTTTATGAATATTTGCACTTGTGGTTGTGAATGTGGTTTTCCATGTGCATATAGTATAAATATGTAAAGGAGTATTGTTTGTAGGTATTTGTTTTCCAATAGCTTAAGTTCAGAAATATCTGTGTGGTAAAAATAAATGCCATTTTGCCAAAATGATATTTGCCGGATATTCTCTTGAGTTCTGTTAGTGGTGGTGTTGTGGTGGTGTGGTGGTGGTGGTGTTGGTGGTAAGCTGTTGCGATATGTTTTATTTATAACATTTTAGATGAAGCATACAAAAATGCATTCATTAAGGTTGCACAATAAGTTTGTAAAAATTGCTTTGAATTGCTCAGACTTTGGGGCGTATGAGTGACATGCATTTGATCAAATGTTACTCATACGCCTAGGTAAGCGCTGATACAAACCCTTGAGAGTGTCTCATTTTAGATTAACAATAAAAACATGTGTAATTCGGATCGTGCTGTATAGAGAAGAAAAATGTTAACCTTTAGGGGATCAAGAGTTGGAGAACCTTTTAAAAAAAATGTTCTGCATAATTTTTCAAATCGGAGGAAATTCCATCAGGCCATTTTGATTCTCCCCTAAGGTCCATTTTACAAAAAAATCATGTGTTTTGCATGCAACTTTTTAGTTTTTACAAAACAAATACTTTAATACCTTTCAAATAAGACTAAATCCATCTTAACAACTGCGAGTGAATCTAAGAGCTTGATCAATAAAATGGTAACTATGCTGTAGATTATCAAATGCTTAAAATATAACAGTACCTATATAATACGACTAGCTGTAAACCTGTCTAGATTAGATTAATGCAAAGTTTCGAAAATAATGCTATGCTAGCATTCGTGGATCGACCTGCCGAAAAAAGCCATGCTGCCTGGTCGAAACCCTATAAGAAAATCAACTAATTTAAAAATAATTGAAAAAGTATTTTGTTATCAACCACAACTGTTAAGAGCTTTGAAGTTCTGACTTTTTTCCATAGAACGAACTCACATATTTTGTATGGCGATGTCCGCTTAATAAGTCAATTGACTTCTTTTGCATATATTTTCAACTACTTGGAAATTAGTTAATTTTAAATTAGTTGATAACTGGTCCATTTAATCCATTAAAAACTAGTTAATTTTGCACTTAATGACAATGAATTTGAAGCATAAGAGCTTTCTCCAAATATATCGTAATGATTTAACAGAATATTATTTTCCAACTTTTCACTATTTTAACGCTATTAAAGAGATACTAATAAACAATGTTGCACTCAACGGTCACAGCTTTATAATTTTATACGTAAATGAAAAATCTATAATATGATATTTTATTTTCTGTTTCATATAAATTATCAAGCATTTCCATACATTCGCAAACCCAACGGTGACCATTTTTGAAAGTAAATTGCTTTTAAACATGTAAAATGTAAACTCCGTCCGCTGTCACCTGCTATAGGCATGGCTTTTCACTAAGTTTTTCCATTAATATTACGTTATTTTCAAACAAACCAACGACCCTATCCCATAATGTAACTCAAAATCTTCACATTCCCGGAAAATTGAAACAATTGAGAAACATTTAACAACGATAAAAAGAAATTTACCATTGTCCCTTGATTTAGATTAAATATTGTGCTCCTGAAGTTTGCTTCAAGTTTGAAATAAAAAAGCTTCGTCGACCCTGTTCAACTATACTAGGTAAATGCTAAAATACCACATAATTATTCACAAACTTTAGAAAGTCAATTTTAAACTTTCTTAAAGAACTGTGCTCGTTTAAATATGAAATATCAGTAGAGGTTAAAAAAAGTGTAAACTCCGTCCGCGTTTTCCTAGCGACACAAATTGACGATACGAAATTGGTCTTTTTTTAAACAAATGTGTAATAGAATTCTCTAAAATTTCCCTTTTTTTTATTATTTTTGGGCAAATCGTTTGCTAATTACATATAAAAATGTGACAGTTTGTAAACTCCGTCCGCGTAAACTCCGTCCCTATGATTCGGTATATTCAATATAAAAGGAAAACTCGGTTCTAGGGTTGCGTAAAATGATATTTATATGTGTTTATAAAATGGTTGATAAGATTTTTGACATTTTCAAAAAGAATATAGTGAAAATTCGGCAATAAAACTTGATTGATAATTGGAAAAAGTTGAATAAATTGTACTCGATTATTTGTATTACGTAGGATGGGTCGAAGAAAAAAACACGAAACGGTAATAAGTACTGCACAAACAAAGCGAGAAAGAGATCGAGATAGAGATCGAGATAGAAAGAAAGTGGAAAGAAAAAAGATCAAACAAAATGCAGAGGCACATGCGGCTGAAAAAGCCAAAGAACGTACGATGGGCTGCACGGAAAAAACAGGGAAAAATTAAGACTGTAGCCAATATGTCGGAAAGAGAAAGAAGAAGAAAAAGAAAGACAGTTCGCAAGGCAGTGCAACTACATTGTCAGCGTCAGAAAAATATGGAAGTGCAAGAAGGGCAAGAGGGCTTATCGAAAACAGCCAAAATGACGAAACGAAGAGTTCGGCGCCAAAAAGCAAAAGTGGAAAGAGAAAACGACAAACTGAAGACAGAAAATGCTAAATTGAAGACTCAACTAAACAAGTACAAGAAAAGATATGCCAGAGCTGAAAAGAACAAAAAGAAAGATATCGAAAACCCAATCACACGAACTGTAGACAATTTCTTGGGTAGGAGAAAAGTGGATCAAGATATTCGTGACAAACTTGCTTTGCATGAAGCCATGGTTTTGGAATTAAAAGAGAAGTACAGTACCCCCAGTTACAAAGAGAAACAAGCAGTGCGAAAAATTTCATGTGGGAAAATTGTGAAGAAATATTGCAAAATAAAGCAGCTTGCAAACGTTGTACCTCACAGAACCATCTTTTCTTCTAAAAAAGTGGAAAAAAAGTTACCAAGTAGCTTTTTTAAGTATGTCCGAAACGTAAATGTAACGCATACATCTTATTTACGCAATTCCGTCGTTGAGTTTTTTGAAGACGACCAAAACAGTCAAATGTGCCCCGGGAAAAAAGATTGCATTACTCGAAAAGGTGTTAAAAAGCGGAAACAATATTTGAATGCATCACTGAAAGATTTGCACAGAAAATTCATCACATCTTCTTCTTTCAAGATCAGTTATTTCAGTTTTCGTGCTTTACGGCCGTTCTGGGTGGTGCAGCCAAAGATAACCGAACGAGAAACCTGCTTGTGTTCTACGCATGAAAATATGAGACTCCTTATACAAACTATGCATTCATTGAGGATAATCTCCGAGAGTTCGATTGAAGATATTGTCTCGTCCGTATGCTGTCCAGACAAAACTGAAGCTTGTTTAAGAAGATCTTGTCCAAAGTGTAAGGATAAAAGTGGTCAATTTGAGATTCAAGAGAACGAAGTTGAGGTGTCTTATCATTCGTAGGTTACATAGAAATAAAAACGTGTCTGTTCACGAACAAAAAAAGAAATCACCGTGCAAAGGACTGTGAAAGAGCGATTTCATGCAACTGCAGGAGAAATTGTAACCTTATTTCAAGAAAAACTAGGTCCTTTTCTGCAACACGTCTTCCGCATTGAGCACCAATACAGTGTCATCAACGCTCTTAAAAAAAATTTGTCTGCAACTAAAGCCTTGTTACACATCGACTTCAGTGAAAATTATGCCTGCAAGTATTCAAGTGAATTGCAGTCGGTTCATTTTGGAGCTTCTCGAGAACAAATCACATTGCACACAGGAGTGTTTTACACAAAAAACTACCATAAAGGATTTGCGAGTGTTTCTCCAAGTCTTTGACATGATCCTAGAGGCATAATTGCTCATTTGATGTCTATTCTGGCCGTTTTGCTGAGTCAGTTTCCTGCTGTTGAAATACTGCATTTTCTTAGTGACAGCCCTTCTACGCAATACCGCAATAAAACAATGTTTTCTCTTTTACCTAAGTACTTGTCACAACAATTTCCGAAAATCAAGTTGATTTCTTACAACTACAGCGAATCGGGACATGGAAAAGGAGCAGCTGATGGAATAGGTGCTGTTCTGAAGCGACAAGCTGATTTAAGCGTGGCGTATGGCAACGACATTCACGACTTCCAGTCATTTTACGAAAATGTGAAACAAGGTTCGAAAAATATTTTGATCTCCGCCGTTTATGATGCCGACTTAAAAAAAAATCGATGATTTCTTGGAACCAACCCAGCAAACATTTAAGGGCACGATGAAGGTTCATCAGTTTACCTGGTCCAAGGAGACACCTAATTTATTACATTTCAATGAAGTGAGCTGTTATGCCTGCGCTTTGGGTACAGAATGTATTCATTACAACCTGGGAAAATTGCTGTTAGAGAAAGAAAGGCCTTTTCAAGATCATCGGCGAAAAACTACTAAAAAGGCAAAAGAGAAGATTGAAGAACTACCAGATAAAGGAAGAAAAGGGTGCAAACGTATAAAAGTTGACAATAAGCCAACTGTTGAAAGCTGTGAGAAGCGTCGAATAACTAGAAACTCCCACAAAAAGACGACGAAAAATTAGTTGAACCTAAATGTTTCCTAAGTTGAATAAAGTTTTGTTATCATTCGTAATTATTTTGAAAGATTTGATTTTTTATGCTACGGAAGCATTAACAATTTAATTTATTATACTTAAATATATTTAAGAATATTATTTACAAAATATTATTTGTATTTTTAATTCATCGTGAAGTTTACATGACAGTTTCTATGAATTTAATGAATTGATTTACATTCATGTAAACTCTGTCCCTATACAATTGATTAAAATTAACTTAACATTTTTTTTAATGAAACTTGTAGTTGCAATATTTATAATTTATACTTATTCTGGTCCCATCTTTCGATTCTGATCGAAAAATAACTTAAAAAACCATATTTGAAATTGCCGAGTTTGAGAATCAAAAAGTGCAACATTTTTTATTTTCACCCTAATAAATTTATCAAAAGAAAGAGAACAGTTTTTAATGGTCTCCAATTGCAATTGATTTTTATTTAACTGTTTGAATTAAATTCATCAATTCTTAATATGTTCTAAATAAACTAAATACGAAAAATTTGGTTTCAGACATTTTTATATGTTCAAGGTTAACCTTCTGAGATAGATAAGCATATAATTATACCATACAAGATATATAAATACCTTAGTTATTAGAAATTGATCCAAAGAATATAATTTAATTCCAAATTAGGAAAAACCCAAACAAATAAGGATCTGCTGGATACAGCAGCAAAGGTAAAAATATATTTAAGTGGATTTTTAGTAAACGGGCGTGCCTTCACCTCAGATAAAGTTTCAATTGAATGCAAGCTGCTGTAGATAGATTCCAATGTAGGTAGCTGATTCGTTTGCTTGGCTACGGCAAGATAGCAGCACCACTACTACAAAAAAAAAGCGGGAAACCTTAAGCAGGCAAGCACGACAATGCCAATTAGTCTAGTTAGGCTGTCACATCGCCGTCTGGGTTTACCATAATCTTATCGGTGCCCTTCGGACCCAAAGAGGTCTTTAGGATGGATGCGATTTGACGCGCTGCCAAAATGTGAGTCTTGATCGCATCAATTCTTGTGATGCTCTTCTGATTCTCTTGGTCACGCAGGTTCATCCTAAGGCGAATGTTCTCGAAAAGGAGCATAACTTTCGAAATCGATATCGGGACAGAGTTTTTGGATTTTGCTGATATATTTTTTAACAAAAAAGCCAAAAAACACACACGAATTATAAAATTGAGATAATGAACGAGCAGAAAAGATAAACTAATCCCCCAGATAACGCTGAGTCTTAAGTTTAATTAGAAAAATTATATAAAAAGTATTTTATTACGAAATTATTTTTTGACAAAATATTTAAATGCTTGCTCAAAAAACAAAAAATCAAAGTGGGTTCCGCCTTAATATAATTCAAAGTAGTTTATTACAATAACTACATGTTTTTAAACTAGTTTTTCAATTACTTGTTTTGGAAAAAAAAACAGTTTGTTTCTATAGGGAATGATGTTTATTTAGTACTTGTTTAAATAAAGTTTTTTAAATTTTATCAAATACTTTGGGAAAGATGTAAAGATGTAACTTTAGTTGTCTATAACTGTGCTTATGACTTGGTCTATAATTTTGTATAAGATATTTAACTCTGACTAGTAAATTAGTGAATTAAGAGCTGTTTTCCGTTCTTTTTGAAAAAAAAACTATTTAAAAGTGACTTGCTCAAATAAACAAGCAATGTGTTTCTACCTTTTAAAGAAATATTGGTGGAACAAATCGTAACCTGCACTTTTCTTGCAGTCTAGGTAAGGGAGAGATTTTAGTTTATCTTCGTCATGATTAAAAAACGCATTAAACGTCGAGGATTAAAAAACGCATTAAAGCGCTAGGCCACTCTAGAAAAATCAATATTTTTTTAAATGGTCCCTTATGAACTCAAAAATTGTTTCTCAAAAGATCATGGCTGGCAAAAGTTTCTAAGTACTTGATTTTTGAATCTTAGTATAAGACCGCCTGCTCCACACGTGAGCCCTGCATGAATATATTCGCTAAATGAATATACACTGTTTCAATGCTCTAAGAGTACACTGCAAGCGAATAAATGTAAACAACAGATCGTGTAGTGAAGAGAAAATCTGCACATGAGAATAACTGCATATAATGAAGACAATGGACTTGAAAACTGGCCAGAACAGCTTCGAAATGTGCCGGGAGATCGACAAACAGCGCATAAAGCTTACAAAGTGATCGCTGTCTGAACGGGTAAAAGAGGCAAGGCTTGCTTCAAGATCAAGCAGAAAAGAAAAGCAAGAGCAGGACGATAATCTGGAAGAGAAATTGTATGGTGCAGGCATCGCAGATTAAAGGTATTGCAAAATTATTTCTAATTTTCAACTACTTTAAACTTCAAACGCGTTTATCTCAAAACTGGATTTTTTAAGTTTGCCGAAAACATAACTCAGTCAATTTTCAACCGATTCACTTGAAATTTGGAATATGTCTTGAAATATATATTGTATATGAAAGTACTTAGGATTTTTTTTTTAAATTGAAAAGTTTATTTGTTATTAACAATAATCTGATGATTTTTTAGGCAAAATTTTTCACTTTCCACTTTAGAAGTGCGCCATTTGGCCGAAAATCAATATATCAAAAATATCCTACGTGCTGCTATAGCCGATATTATATATACTAAAAAACATTCATTGGATTTTTGTAACTAAAAAATTACAGGAGTTATTTGTTCGCCCGTGGACTCCTTAAAAAACGAAGACGTCATCCCACAAACGCTGCACAGCCGCCATTTTGAAATATAGCGTTTTAAAAAAACTATTGTGTACCGTCACTAATATGTATAATAAACACCTATTTTTGGAATCTTGATTTATTGCGTAGTATTTCTGAAAAAAAAAAATTCAAAGTAAGCATATTTTTCAGGCGTCTATAGTGGCCTAATCCCTTAAGCTTTTATTAATTGTAAATTTTCTTTTACCATGCGTGAAAGATCTAAGATATAATTTTATAAAAATTTTTAAAAATAAAAATTACATGTTTTTTTAAGAATTATACAAATGATTAAGTAATTAAAATATGCCATAATTCATTTTTTAATTTATCGCAAATTATTACAAAAACTAGTACATAACCCAGCTAGCACAAAAAGCTTGTAAAAGTGTAGCAAAATAGTCACCAATACAGATATAAATCGTAATTGTAACGTAATTACAACTGAAAAAGCAGATATTTTGCTCTTATTTTGTAACAACTTAGGTTGCAATTAGGCGAAAAATGTGTTATAATGATGTTATAAATGTGTTGTTGGTACAAACTTAAGTTGCACGCCACAAGATGAATCGTACTTGAAACATAAAGAAAAAGTTTTTATTGTGTTATTCTTACGTTACAATTCAGCTAAAATAAGGTGAATGTAACAAGTTTTTCATTTTATTGAAGTTATTTTTTGTTATAATCACAGATTTTTAACAACGAAGCAGTATCTACTTATGACATAAATATTCCTGATTGAAAAAAAAATAAGTTTTTAAAAAGTTTTTAAATGTTTTACATACACATTTCCTTAGTATAATTTTCATTAAACCAGTGATAATTTTTTTAGTGTATTTTAAAAGTCAGAGACAAGTTGGAATGTAATAAAAAGATGTGAATTTTAATTGGAAATATGAAGAGTGATACACTAAAGTTTTACAAAAAAGGCCATTTTGTCGATGAATCTTTTTGTTTTACCTCTAGAAAAATAACGCGCCACCCAAAAAATAACAATTTTTAAAATAATTTGGATATAAGATTTATTTGGAGTTTTTAATTATAGCTATATAATTATAATATATAGCTAAATATATTTTTTTAAGTTCCTAGTGTCATATTGCACTGAAAATTCTAAGTAAAAGTAATAAATACTAAAGAAACTCGTATTTAAATTTATTCCAATAAAAATTCATAGTGTAGGAAAAAATCAGATATGGCGAGTATGACATAGTTTTTAGACATTTTTTCCCAAAGTTCTTGCAACTGAATAATAACCTCAATACATAGTAATTGCAACTAACTAAATATCAAAAGTTGCCAATATTTTTTAAAATTGTTGCAACAGAATAATTAATTAATAATTAATAACCTTAATGCAGCATTTACTTACAACAATTTTATTCAAAACTTCTTGCAACTGAATTATAACTATAATACAACGTTCATGTTACTAACTTTATTATATAAGTTGCAATGGTTTTTTCTAAAGTGCTTGCAACAGAATAATAACCTCAATACATCGTTATTATGTCAAGCAAAACTTTATAAGTTACTATTAGGTTTTTTAAACTTGCATCCACTGAATAATAACCGTAATACAGCACAAGCTTGCAATAATTATTTTAAATGTTCTTGCAACTTAATAGAAACCTCAATTCAACGTTATTTTTCCTAACTACATTTTTTAAGTTATAATAATGTTTCCTAAAGTTGTAGCAGCTGAATAATAACCTCAATACAGCATAAGGTTGCAATGACTATTACCAAGGTTCTTGTAACTGAATAAAAACCTCATTTCAACCTTCTTGCAACAAAACAAATTCTCATAATTTCACAATGATTCATTTTGTGAAAAAATTAAACAAAAATGGATTACATGGTAGAAGAAGCCTACACAAAGAAATTGATAAGCAACACAAAATTTTTTGTGAAAAATAAAATTTATATTTTGCTTATGGCAATTTATTGCGTCACAGCAAAATTGGAAATACAGGGTCCGCCAAATAACTTTTTTTTTTGAAAATTCTATAAAAAAAACTACTGAATATTTTCTTAAATTTCTTTTTTTGTTTGAAAGTACAATCCTTCCGGTTAGTAATGGAAAATAACTTCATTCAAATGGCTGCCTCGGCTGACCATGCAGTAGCCTACACGATCGGTCCAATTTTTAAGCACATTATCGATTGTGTGCAGCTGTAATTCACCAATGGCTTCACTAATATTGTCCTTTAAAGCGTCAATTGTCTCTGGCTTGTCGGCGTAACACTTATCTTTGAGGGCACCCCACAAATAATAATCCAACGGTGTCAAATCGCAGCTCCGAGGTGGCCAAACGACATCAGCTCTGCGACTGATAATGCGATCTTCAAAAACAGGGCGCAAAACATCGAGTGTAGCTTCGGCTGTGTGGCACGTAGCGCCGTCCTGTTGAAACCAAATGTTGCCAATATCCTCCTCTTCAATTTTTGTGAACAAAAATTCGTTCAATATGGCCCTATAACGATCGCCATTGACTGTAACGGCCACTCCTTGCTCATTTTCGAAGAAAAATGGCCCAATTATGTCTCTGGACCAAAATCCGCACCAAACAGTGACTCGTTTTGGATGCAGCGGCTTTCCAATGTATGCGTGCGGGTTTTCTGTGCCCCAAATGCGACAATTTTGTTTGTTTACATACCTGCCAAGATCAAAATGAGCTACATCTGAAAAGATGATTTTTTTTGGCAAAATCGGCATCATGATTTTCAAAGTAATGTCGCAATATTTCCCAGCGTTGTTCAAGCGTATACACAACCATATTCGTTCAGCGGAAGGACAAAACTAATTATATGTCAAATCAGACATGAGCTAAGTGTTACCATTCACGAAATAAGCACTAGTTGAAAAAAAAACGTGATATGGCGGAATAATTTAATTTAGTTGTAGTGACTTTTGTATAACTTAATAAAAACATCTTTAAACCAAAGTTTTGAACATTTAGTTGTTGTGACATTGATATAACTTAATATAAACATAAAGCAACTTAGTCTCATCTAGGTTGCTAACTCTTTACTGTATTTGTTACAATTACAATAAACAAAAATTTTTTATAGGTGCTGCAAAAAGAAATGCAATAGTGTTAATTCAACGTAAAAATTACCTATGTTTTCAAAACTTTATGGAACATTTTTACAACAAGTGCATTTATTCGTAACATAATTAACACCGTAGTTTAACTAATTTGCAGCAAAACGAATGATTTGTTACAAATTACTTATTTAAAACTTTAATACAACCTATTTCTGACTAAATTTGTTTAAAAAACCGGAATACCACCGAATTATAACATATTTTTTTTACAAAATTGAAATCTGTGCTAGCTGGGAAGTTACAGTAAGTTGTTCTTTTTCGTATACTCATATAATAAATATCTCAAACAAGCATAAACAAATTGAAAAAAGGTAATCAACCGTGTTTATCATTCTAAGATAAATTAATGTTATAAAATTATAATACTAATACGCGCCAACATAAACTTAAAGTAAAGTATTCAAGAATAAATAGCAAATAGAAAAAAAAAAAAAATAAAAGAAAACCGAAAATGTTAGCACTATAAAATTATCATAAAGCAATGTAAAATTAGGCTGCTAAGCTTTTGAAAGTAATCGTTTTCTGATAATAAAAGACACAAGGCTCTCTGTGTTAAACTTATTGCTGAACTTTATATTATTTCAAATGAAAAGTTCTTTGAACTCGACTTGCAGCTTGTTGACCTAACTCATTTCGATAAGCTTGCTGTAAGAACAAAAAATAAATATTATTGTTGCAATCGAGTAAAGCAAAATATCCACAAAATTATGATAACATTAAAAAAGACATGTGGTTAATTGTTATACTTCAGATCAGGTTCGTAGCCAGGATTATTTATGAACGGGGTTTTAATTGAAAAATGTTTTGGTTCCAATATGATGTTGAAAGTAAGGATATGGAACTTGTCATGCAATATTTAAATATTATTATTATACTTGAATGTGATATTTTTGTCAATGTATTTTTGCCATATATTTTTGTCAATCGATCTTAATTAAGACCTCTTTTATTGTCTATTTAAAAACTTAATTTTATGAAATTATTTCAAGGTTATTTTAATTTTTTTCCACACCATTCATCGAGGTGCAAAGCTAGGAACTGCATTGGACTTTATTCCTGAAATAAAAGTTTTGAAAAATGTCATATATTAGTGAATACTTTTTTTACTCGAAGAAGTATTAGGGTCCACTGCAAACCATAGATAAACGTATGTAGGCAAAAAAATCATTCGGGGAAATCATAGTTATTTAAATACTTTATTTATTCGAATTTAACTCCATAAATTATAAGTTTTCTTGAAACGCTGAATAAAATTTAATGAATGTATTTTATACTTTAAAAATTCAACGTTCGGTTTGGTTTTATTAACTTTGGTATGGTTCTGTTAAGGTTTCATATTTTAATCACAAAAAATATTTTTAATACAAGAATAAGTAAGAATTTACTTGGCATGTGGCAAAAAAATTATTTTAATATTTGAGGTCGGTTGAATTATAACACGTTTTGGTGGCATAATATTCAAATAAGGACATCGTCCGTGTTATTCTAATACCTCGTTATCAAGGAAATCTATCTTTTCAGGAGAGCAAAAAACGTTACCTATGCGAGATTTTATTTGTTTTTTTTTTAAATTTTTTATTGTATACAAGATATTTAATACGAAATATTTTTTAAATAGCTCCAGAACAACAAATATTGCTGTATTGATTGCGAGTTATTCTCCAATTGATCTAGCTCTTTTTTTACTATGGAAATTGCAAAAGGTTACGAGGTAAATACTAAAATTATAGCTACGATATACGTGTACTTATTTCTACTAAAAATTCGGAACACTGTCAGTTCTGAAGTCTGTGCAGATAACAGCGCCAATGTTTATAGCGTCAAAGTAATATTGAATGTTCACTTTTGACAAATCATTAAGTTGTACGCGGGTGTTGCTATAACCGAACGCCCGTCGGTTTTTGATAAAAAAATCCATATCAATTGAGTGAATTTTAAAATGTTTTTTATCGAGAAAAAGGTGAGTATGAATGGAATTTATAGCTTAATATTTATTTTATACAATTTGACGAACAATAAAACGTATTGTGCAATAGAAAAAAATTATTTTGTGTTATGTCATGATGGCGTCACAGTCCAGCTATTGAACAAAAAGTAGGCCCACCTACTGAACAGTTTTTTGGACGATTACATGCCCTTTTAAATTAGCTAC
>OY986437.1:77372438-77401982 GCA_963920525.1 Dichetophora obliterata
ATCAGGAAAGCCGGAAATGATTGAGATTCATAATAAAACAAAGGGTGGCACTGATTCCTTCGATTTCAAATGTCACCAGTACAGTATCGCTAGAAAAACTTTGAGGTAGCCTGTTAGATTGTTTTATGGTATGTTGGGATCAAGCTAGTGTAAATTCTTTTATCCTTTACAATTTAAATCAAACTAACACTCCAATGAAAAGAATTGATAATGGAATGGAACTTGCGATGCAACTTGTTAAACCCCTGCGCCAGCTGCTAGATAAGCTTCTCCTACGTTGCGAATAATACTGCGCAGTATGATTGAAGATTTTTTAGATGTGAAAAATTTACCATAGGAGCTGGACATAAGACATGAGTTTTTGATAACAAAATGGCAAAACAAAAGCGCTGCAACTTGTGTCCGAGTTCACTCGACCGCAAAACCTTCTACAAGTGCCTTAAATGTAACAAGGCTATGTGCAAAGAGCATGTAGTCAAAATATGCTGCAAATGTGGAAACACAGTCTGATTTTATTTTTATATAATTTGAACAATAAAACTTTTATTTAGCAATCAATTTTGTTATTTATTTATATTATAGTTGTGCCTTGTTACGATAAATCAAGCATCGAACATTTTATCGCTATCCCAAAAAACGGGTATTTTCAAAGTAAACAAAAAATATATAGTTTTTGAAATCTATCAAAAAACTAATTCGGCCATTTTAAAAAAACAACTTTTTAGCTTTTAAATGCAACAAGACAAATTTCGATATCTTTTTTCACAAAATTATGTCATTTAAAAAAAAGATGAATTTTCATGAAATTTTTTTCGAGTTGTTTAATTTTTTGAATGTATTTTTCTTTAAATAAATAATCTAATATATCTATTAACACCTTTGTAATTGCGACAAGATTTCCTATCGATTGAAAAAAACATTTTAATTGGTTAAATATAGCCCAAGAAGATACAGCCAATTAAATTTGCCGGGTTAGGCTAACCCATCTCAGCACTGAACGTGACTTTTTTATAGTCAGTACCCCGAGGGTAAAATATATATTTTTAGAAATTTCTCATATAAAATTCGTAACAATTTTTTCTTTTTTAATAAACTATCTCTTTTTATATTATCTGAAAATTGTTTTAAAAATAATTATCGATATAACTTTATGCACTTAATAGGTCTGTTTCCGTACTCTAAAGTTGCAGTCCAAATTGCCAGTTTAGTACGAAAAAATGGTAAAAGAGAGTGCAATCGAGAAAGTAACATTTTTTCAAAATTCCCTGTCAAAAGTTTCAAGACTTAGATCGAAAAAGTTCTTCCGGTTAGAATGGTAAAAGTGTCAAACTACTCGAAATCAGCTTTACAAGTAAGCAAAGAAATGGCAAAACATAAAAAGTTCTTTGAAATAAATAACAACTATTGGAATGAAAACAAGAACATTGTAAATTCTGTAAAAACTAAATGAAAATGTTAATTTAAAATTTGATTTCAATATTTTAAGAAACCTTTAGCATGTCATCTGGACTGCCGATGGTATTTGAGAGTTTGCACAATTTTAGTCCAAAACGAGTTTACGTACTTTTTTGCGTTTTTCTCTATTTTTGTGAGATTTTTTTCTTAATCTCATGCTTTTGACAGTTTTACCATTTTTAGTCAAAAAAGAACGGGTACAGAGCTAATTAAATAAATTGATCTTTTTTATTTCAGCTTGAATTAAATTCGAGATAATCGAATATTTTTTTTTTAAAAAAAAGATAAAAACATTAATTTTGAAACACCTGTAGATATTTTTTCAAAAAATTTTTATTATTTGTTTCATTGGTTTTTAAGAACTGTTATTTTTTGGTTTTAATATTCTTATCTGTATCAAGTTTTTGAAAACATATTCACATATTCATACTATGGATAGTTGTAAAATCAAAAAACCGCCCCTTTGATACGGGCCTGCTTTAGATATCCCCGAAGCTGTCAATAAGACTCGAGACAGTGCAATTTTATGATACACCATATAAGAGATAGAGAGAGAGAGAGAGAGAGAGAGAGAGAGAGAGAAAAGGAGAAAAACAATTATATATAACACTAGAAAAACAACATTTCAATCGATGGTTGGCTGCACACGCCAAAGAAACTCAAACAACTTGAAATTTTTGCAATTTTCTCAATTTCACAACAATGTGGCAGCCAAGAAACACGTAATGGACAAAATGGCAAAAATAGAAAAACACAAAAAGAAAAAAATAAACAAAAAACAATAAAATGTCTCGCCCACATGGCAACCCCGAAAGAAAATCAAGTGGGTGGATTAGTGGACGTTGGTCTGTCGGTTGGTCGGTCGGTGCTACATATCAAAGCAATATCAAGTAAGTAACCAAAACAAAGTTATGTCCTTAAGGTTGAGTAGAAGTTAGCAAACGTTGAAAAGAAAAAACAAAAAAACATTGCGATCTCGGTGTGTTTTTAAAAATTCCTTTCATTTCGTGGCCTGGTTGTATCGGTTGCAGTAACTTTAGAGTGGATTTGCAACCAGCTATGTGTGTTGCATGTAACGCCAGTTCTTCAAATTGTTCAATAGTTTTTTTTTAAATAATATTCAGAAGTATCGCAAAAGTAACGCGCAAAAGTGGAGTATAAAAAGTTGCAGCATAAAAGGGAAACTAAGATGAAAAAGAAGAACTAATATAAGCGTATTGAAGAGAAGGGCAGAAAAGTAAAACTTGCATTTATTGCTTCAAATATAAAACTTTTGCTTCTGACTTATATCGATTTAACTTTTTCTACGCTCTACACTACTGTAAGTTTATGTTGTGCTCATTGTTGTTGTAATCACTGTTGGTTGCTTTTGTTGTAATTGATGTTGTTTCTAGGCTAAAATCACAACAAAATGACACAAACAAAGAAAAATGTTGCACAAGATTTATGAGTTTTTGCAAAAATATATTAAATAATATTTTGTTTTTGTTTACTCCATACCTTAACCAAGAAGGAGCCAAGAAGGACCATTACAACCATCACACGAACAACAACAAGAGCTGGGACTAGCGTTGTTAGCATTTGCTTAAAAATAAAAATGTCAAGACGAATGTAAACAAGAACACAACAAAAAAAAAAAAAAACCAGTAGAAAAAGGACGAAAATTAACAGTAAAGCACTAACAACCAGCACCTAGACGCTAGCCAACGGCAGTGCTGATGACCGTTAAATTGTTTTTGTAACGTTGTAAATGACCCCAGTCGAAACAATGTTCGCAGCATTAAAAATAAATGGTTTCATGGGTGGGTGGGTGGTTGGTTGGGAGGTGTGTGGCAACTGCAGCTTAAACGCTGTCTTGCATCAGAAAATGTTTACTTAACAGTAATGTAGAGACTTTTTCGAATACCACGCCCTTTATTTGTTGGCATCAAGTGTGTGTTACGATGTCTGGCTTTAATTTGGCTTTCATTAAATAGAGTGAGAGTGAATGGCGAAAAATTAACTTAGTTTTGATAGTTTATGGCAGGCTCAATTTATGATATCATCATATGAGCCGTTATATTTGAAAGTGGAATAAGTCTACTTTTAAATAAATATGAGTTAATGCTTTTTTAGTTAAATATAAGGATACCCCTTTTAATTTTTTATCACACATATAATGGAAGCAAAATGTTATCGAATAAATATTTTGTTTAAAAGTGAAATAAGTCCAATCCAAACAATCACAACTAAAACTAATTGAATTTTAACAATATATTTACTTGTTTTTTTTATTATTTAAAGTTAGCATATACTATTTTTGCACTTTGCTAGTTCGAGGGAGTCCAACATATGAATGTCCATTCAAATACTTCCTTGCTCAAATCAACACAAACCATATTAAAGATTAGCCTTGAGCCTTATTGATAATCATTGCGAAGCAGATTTGTATGTAAATAGAAAAAAAATTTTAAAAGGTTATGTCAAATACACCACTTATTGCAAAGCAAACCTGTGCTGAAAAGTTTAGCATGTCTTAATTCGTGTAATTATTCAATAGATCATAAAAACTAATTAGTTTAGGCGCTTTAGTTTGAAGGAAAAATCCGTAGGTTTCATTTGTATTTTTGGTATAATGGTGTGATAACCAGATGCGGGTCCTGATTAAATAATGCGTTCAATAACGTTTGGCAGCAAGCGTTTTATTTGTAATCGTGTATTGTTTATGTTGTGATAAAAAGTACCCCATGTCCCGACAGGAGACGTAAGGTACTTGCATATTACGTTTGGTGGGACACTCAAAAAATTAATTAATAGGCGTAAGGTTACGGGAAATCAATATTATTCGGAGTATTCGGAAGAAAGTTGCCACAACTGAAATTTGCTCAATGTAACCGGAATGATAGACGCACAATTGATTTCTAATCAGCGCGAATGATCGTACCTTTGCAGTCCCCTCATTTGCAAATTTTTGTTCAGTTGAAATTAAAATTAAAGTTAAAGTCTGATTAAACTAAATTAATCCGAACCCTTTAGAAAGTTTGTACAACCATCCGACTTGTCTAGTGAACCAGACATGCTTCCACAAACACGAAGTTATGTATGCCGACCTTAATCGCAAGATGCTTGTATTTCATTTCTCACAGTTGTTGCTACCAGTTCAATGCGTTTTGGCAAAACATCAGACTTTCAAAAAATGTGGATACATTTCAAACAATAGAATAACATTTTGAAATCTATGAATATTAAAAATCAATTTAGGTTCTGCAATTTTTTGTTAAATTTTGAAGAGTTTTGTGACACAGCTAGTATTTGTGGTGAACTTAATTAAAATTAACGAAAAAAAATACAATTTTAACTTTTCTGAAGAAAATAAGATCATAAAAGCTTCATTCGTGAACATCAAAGGTTTAATAATAAAAGATAAAATTATGATTATTGATGTTATCGGCCTTTTAATATTTATTTTATAATTGATTTTTGTAGGCTTTGGCCGTAAAAATTAAACACGAGATTTAATTTTGATTTTATGTATATATTTTTTGAAATTTCGACTAAAATTGTTAGTCATCATCAGGACCGACCTATAGCAAAAAACATGGATTCAGTGGATTTCGCTATCAAATCAATATACAAGAAATGGGACATTATAGAAAAACATAGAAATATACCAAAATAACTATTTATGGACATGATTAAATTTTGTCTTAAAGAAAACAATTATTTTAAGTATGACAAAACCATATACAATCAATTAAAAGGAATACCTATGGGATCAGCAATATCCTTAATTTGCAGACATAGTGATGGAAGAAATTTTAGACATTGTTATGGACAACATCGAGAAAAACCTAGACTTTAACAAAATACGTGGATGACATTTTTTGTATCTTAAAACGGATAAGATAGTCACAACATTGAAAAGTTTCAACACTTGCCACAGATACATAAAATTTACGATAGAGGAAGAAAAAGAGGGTCAACTACCATATCTAGACACAAAACTAAAAAGGAACATCGATATAATAAAAACGGATTGGTATCAAAAACAAATAGCATCAGAACGTCTCATAAATTTCTATTCAAAACATCCAAAAAAGACAATAATAAACACTGCGAAAAACTTTATTAACAGAGTACTAAACATAAGTGATGACATTTTCCACATAAACAACAAACGTAAAATTAAAAATATATTAATTAATAATGATTTTCCAAATTCGACGATAGCCCGGTTGCTTAAAGAAAGCAACGCTCAAAATAATAACAACAAAAATAAGAAAACATTTATTTACAAAGGAGTCACATATGTAGAAGGCTTTACGGAAACATTTAAAAAAACCGACTTATACAACAAAAAGAAGGTTCAACTTGCACCAAAATCTTATAACACCTTAAGAAACGTCTATAGTAACACGAAATCAAAAATTGAAGACATGGACAAGTCAAACTTGGTCTATAAAATTAAATGTAAAGGAGACGGGGAGAATGTATGCAAACAAGTATCAGCACACAAATTGGACGTAAACAACAAGAATGACATTAAAACAACCCTTGCGGCCCATTGCGTAAAGTTAGGTCACTCTCCCAACTTCAAAGAAACGAAGATTCTGCAACAAGAGCACAATTACAAACGAAGATACACAATAAAGATGCTCCACATAATCAACACACCCATACAAAAGAGACTTAACTATAAAACAGACACTGCCCAGCAAAAAAGTGGATCATCCTATGAGCGATCTGGGAGTGCTCCCTGAGGAGCAGTGGAGTGCTCCTTATTGATACAAGCTAGGTGTATTTTGTGCTCTCTTTTAACATTGCATGTCCTAGGAAGGGTAGCGCTCCCTTTAACATCCCAGAGGAGCTCAAAAGGAGCGATAAATAAATGATTCAAATGGATCAGCAAAGGAAGACTTAAAATATTTTTTTTGTTTTTTTTTTAAAAGGTCAAAGAACCAACATGCGCCTTACACAACAAGGTTTGGTCTTTGACGTGAAAGGAAAGGGATAGATTAGCTAGAGGAATTGATTGGAACCATACGTGAATTATTGATTAGACGAAGCAGACGTGAAAGAAAATGCTTTCAATCGCTTTTAACCGAGGTTAGTGTGTGTTACTCTGGGATGTTAAAGGGAGCGCTACCCTTCCTAGGACATGCAATGTTAAAAGAAAACACAAAATACACCTAGCTTGGATCAATAAGGAACACTCCACTGCTCCTCAGGGAGCACTCCCAGATCGCTCATAGGATGATCCACTTTTTTGCTGGGTGATAACTGCGCTCATATTTACAAACATTTAATTAGACAAAGTTGAAAGTAATTCTTTGTAACAAGTACCTTTTTGTTTAGTGTTACTGGTAATGATAATTTTTTAATGTTTAATTGTAATTTTTATTGCTTTTTATTGAATTTATTGTGTTAATATAACGTTTTAGTGTTGTGATTAATGATTTTATGTTTTTTGCTATAGGTCGGTCCTGATGAAGACTAACAATTTTAGTCGAAATATCGAAAAATAAATACATAAAATCAAAATTAAAACACGTGTTTAATTTTTACGGCCAAAGCCTACATAAATCAATTATAAGATAAAATTATGTATATTTTTATATGTTTATATGTTATATTTTATGTGTTTTATGTTTATTTTATAAACACAATCAACTAGGTAATAATTGATTTTCTTGTGTATATTGCTGATTTAAAAAAGCGTTTATCACTGCATTGGTGTGTTTTATTTTGCATTTTTTTTCCAAATAATTTTTTTTTTCCGTGAAACCGTGAAAGACAATTTTAATTGCTTTTACAGAGGCTAGTGTTATGCCTTAGCTCATTTCCGGCGGCTCCTTTACTACCGGGCCGAAATGGATGAAACTTCATCCAGAGTCTACACTAGTGGCAATTCCCATAAACTCAGCTTTGCTTACTTTAAAAAGAGAGCTTATCTTCTTAATTTTGGCATTAGAAAAAATTTTACTTAAGAATTAATTGTTGTTGGTTTACTGTAAATTATCGTATGTGTACCGTTATTGAGTGATGGTATCATTTGAGTGATTGTGCAATCATTCAAATGAATTAATGTTTTCGTAGTGCTTCAACGTGGCAGTTCACATAAATTCAGCTAATTGATTTCCTCAGCTTAAGTAAAGTTTTACTTGTTTATGGTAAGAACTGAATTTTTGAATCGAAGCTTTTTACGCCTCGTTTTGTGATTTGCTTGAGTGAAATCTGAAAAACGACACTTTTTTCCATACACCTTTTTCTTAGAATTGTTGTTGTTTTTTTACTTGCGTCTATTACAACAAGAATATATAAAATTAAAAATATTTTTTTGCAAGTAAGCAGTGAGAATCGAACTTGGACTCTCTCGATCGAGAGTTCTACACACTAACAACTACACCAAAACCTTTCATATTAATAATAATGTGATTCATTCAATATTAAGTATTAACTGAAGCTATGTTGCAGTAGATGACAGGCATTTATTAAAGAGATTGTGCATTAGCTATCCTGCATATTCTTTTGTGAATGCGTAAAGCTATAATGAAGCAGATCACAATTATCGATCAAATACTACGTTTCTATGACGAGTTAAGTCGGGGTCGACTTGGGATTAACTTACCATGGAAACGCGAGTTGAGTTGAATTTCGTCAAATCCACAAAACTCCACGAAACTTCTTAGATTTAACTGAGTTAAATTCTATGTGTTCAGAATATGAAACAGTTGCTCAACAGGTTTTTTTAATTATTTGTTATTTTGTTTTATTTCTGTCACTGCGCTGACATAAAATGTAACAAACCATTCAGCAGGCACACAAAGTAGTGAAAACTAATACTGATTAAAGACTCAACATGTTTAGTAAATTTTGTATCTTCTGAACGCACACATTTATACTAAGAAAAAATGGCGAATAGAATGGTCGATGTCCAATTCGATTCAATGGCCGCATTCCTGCCGAAAAGTTCTCAGGTAGCGAAGTATCATAAATTGATACTTTCTGCTGAATGGGTTTTTTTGCAAAACGTCAAACGGCAAACAGCTGTTCGCCATTCGTTGCCTTTTTAACATGTAAAATTTGTTTATACTATTGTGCTTTCGTTTCACACAAGAAATCATTAATTAACAGCTTTTCAAAAAAGTCAAGTCTCAAAAATAATTTATGTGAAAAAATTACTCCAATATCACTTTTCAATCAAAAGTTATGGCTAAAAATCTATTTTTTCATACCAGCTATATGAAAATTCTCTATCCTAAATATCTTCCCTATATTAGTACGACTTTTTTTTTTTTGGTGCCCCACCCCCTCCTGAAAATGTGGCTTTGCGTTGGTTAGTACGCTATTGAACCGCATAATTTTTTTCAATGCAGCCAAGCTTACAAACATTATTGGAGAGTTAAAATTTCGCTGTCTTTTATGTGTTGATACATTTAATATGTGTGGAAATTTGACATTCGACAATAATGTTCAACTAGCACAAAACAAACACGTTATGGTTAGTATGTGTTAGTGTAGAGTCTACACCAAAACTTATCGGGTAGAATTAAACGTCTAAAAATTTTCGTTCCTACAGCATACTAAGCTTTAGTCGTGAAAAGTTTGCTGGAAAATGTTCTAAATTAGAAGTAAGCACTGCATTACCGACACGGTTTCAGTAATTTAGAAAAGTCGGTAACTGTTACTCATATTATTTCTTTTCGCACACAGCCTAAACTTGCAGCAAAAAAAAATAATGGCACTTATTGCACTGTTCTTGCAGTTTTTTCAGCTTGATTTACGTCGATCAACTGTTTACGTCGATAATATTGTAACAGGTTGCTGTATATACTATAATTGGAAATTAAAATGCTACATCTTTCTTAACTAACACCTTTTTGCTAACTTGCACTGAGAAACGACTGTACAATTTTTCGCATAGAAAAGGAATTCTGAAGATTTAAGAAATTGCATCAACTATCAGACTCAGCTTATTTTATTTTTATTTTAGACACAAACCAACTATTATTTTCCAACTGGAAAAACTACTAGAAAGTTTAGGAAGTTTGGTGTCCATTTTCCTTTTTTTACAAATTTCATTTCCATATGCGAAGTGCAAGTAACATTTTTAGCAGTAACCAGCAAATTTAATTTAAAACTAAAAAACAGTTTTTGATAGTGAAAAAACAGTTATAAAATTATTCCTTCATTAAAAAAGTACGGTAAATTTTTTAACTAATATTTTTATAGTGGTCTCAAACTTAAATTCATTATGTTTTTACAGAATTCCAAAATTTAGAAAAACACTTAATCGAGAAGTGTATATCAAAATGTTTATATAAATTACTCTCGAGTAACACCGGGTATATCAGCTAGTATATTTAAAAGAAGAATAGTGGAATATATTACATATCATAGCTGATGTACTCGATGGTTGCTCTAGAAGTTATTTATATACATATGAAAGGCTTATTGCAAGAACATGATAAGCCACATAAAAAATATTTTGAAATAATCGACTCTAAAGTTTTGAAAAAATTAATTTTTAAATATAAATAAATTAAATTGAACACGGAAACTTTTAAAATTGGTTAAAAAATTAATATAAAACAGCTCAAATCTCTTCAGGGGTTGTTGGCAATGCATTGAGTAACGTATTTAGAGTAAAAAAATTAATTTTTTAGATTCATCACGTTATTGGAATAAGCCCTTCATATTTATAAATTTTAATGTACTGGGCTCATTTTAATGTTTTAAAAACGTCTCGAATAAAAAATATGTTGTAAGCGAGTTAAAAAATTTCAGAATTTAATTTATAAAACCATGAATTGCTTGAAATATAATTAAAGCTAGTTTTTGCCAAGGTTTTAATTTAGAGCTTAAGGTCAAGTAAGCTATAAAAGAAGGCAACAACAACAACTCCGTATAAAGTCAATGACAGAACAGACTAGACAGAGTGTTTCGGAAGCAGCTTCACTTCCCCTTCAGTAGTTTTGAGTGATTCAGCTGTGACCGACCCTTTTACTTTTTTTACTTTTCAAAAGTAAAAGCTATTGGCACAACTATTATATATTTGGAGCAAATACTTTTACTATGGTACAAATTCAATAGCGCCACATTGTTGCTATGAAGTTGCAATAACATAGAACCAGCTGGTGCAAAAACTTTATTGTTATTTCAAAAAATTCGTTGTTGTGTCAAATACTTTCTTGTTACAGTTTTTTGAACATTGAAAAGTTTTTATTTTAACAGTTTCTATCTTTGTCAGTGCAGAATCATGGTAAAAATATGCTAGACCCAAGTAAAGTGAATAAATGAATTGTTATAAAATAAATGTCGAAGTAGTTTTAACTGTTAATATTTATACGCGGTTTGAAAATAAAAACTATGCATAACAAACCCTGGAGCCACCTAGAAATACCAATGCTTTAGAAAACGTTTCGTAACAGTTTTTTTATCCACAAGTACAATACAATTTGTTTTTTTTTTTACTCAGGATATATATTACCTTAAACCAAGCCACTGTTATTTTCAATATTTTCTTAAAGACTTTTGTAATTCTATGACCTCTATCTCGTAATTGCTTTTTACATTCGAAGACTTCGTTTAAATATTTTTTTATGAATGGAAAGTTATTATTTTAAAATACCTTTATATGCTCATTTACACTATTACTGCCAGCATTTTATGAATATCTGTTGTAGCATGAATAAAGATAGCTTATTTAATGTTAAACTTGCTTGACATGATATTTTATATAGCTTACATGTAAGCATAAACTAAGCTTTAAAAACTAAGCAACAAAGGCAAACATAAATACGCACATACATACACATACACACACACACTCATTGTCAGGGCCATACTAACACACATAAAGAACATATAAATTATTTTCATATCCGGTTCATGAAATCTGTTAACCTAATAAAAATATATAACTTGTTTCCCCCCGGCAACCCATTTAGTTAATGTCACACATTGAATCATGACAAAGTAATCATGAAAAAGGGGGTACACAAAAATATTGTGGTGGTGCTGGTGTTGATAAGAGAGGAAGGAGGAGCTGGTAAACATTGTGTAATGTTATTTGGTTTTGTTGCATGAGGAAGCAACGATTTGATGACCGTTGTTGGTGACATTGGGCGGCCTGGAGTGGTGTGATGAGTGAACACAATAACACTTAAAAGATGAATGCTTAATATGCTTTCAAATAACCGGTATACGACATGTGCCTATAGAATTTATCATACATACGTACAGAACAAAACGTTTGTCAGGATGTCAATGTTATTCGACGTTGATGACAGACATTTTTATGTACTAAGCGGAGAAAAAGATGTGCGTGTTTTTGTGTGTGAGCGAATGCAGCTTGAATAAGCTTGAATATATCTGCGGGTTTGACTTGCTTGACCGAGTTTTTGTTTCTACTTTTTTTGTTCTAGACTTCTTTTTTATTTTATGCTTCTTCAATCCGTTTTTCGCCCAACTTATTTTCTTATTGCATGCATTAAAGGGAAAATGTTGTACTTCGAATATTTTTCCATTTACTTGTTTTTTCTTTCTGACGGTCCTCGCATGCTAAAGCTTTGCCTCGCATGTGTCAGCCAACGTATATCGTCTGGCTCTGTATTGGTGGGTTGCTTAAGTTTTGTTGTAGCTGTTACTTTTTCTTGTAGCTGTGGTAAACATTTTGGTCGGAATATGTTTGGAAGAACAACTTTCCCGTTTTTATTGTTATAGTTTTTCGTGCTGATGAACGTTTTTAGTGTAGCTAATATTTTGGACAAGTTTTTCCGAGTGACATTTATCGCATATTTGAAATAAAACACTGAAAAAATAAAATTAACTAGCTAAGCGCTCTCTTTTTGTTTCTTTAATATTTTTTTTTTTAAATGGTAGGTTTTATAAAAGCTTTTGGTGGTAAAAAAAAGAGTAATTTTAATGTAAAATGTAACAAGATAAAATGTAAAATGCTGAATGTAATATGTAAAATGCAAAATGTAAAATGTAAAATGTAAAATGTAAAATGTGAAATGTAAAATGTAAAATGTAAAATGTAAAATGTAAAATGTAAAATGTAAAATGTAAAATGTAAAATGTAAAATGTAAAATGTAAAATGTAAACTGTAAAATGTAAAATGTAAAATGTAAAATGTAAAATTTAAAATGTAAAATGTAAAATGTAAAATGTAAAATGATAAATATTTTATTTTATACAATAAATATTGAAAGTTTAATTTTTAACTTTCAATATTAAATCTTATATATTAAACCGGCAGACGTTGTTTACACGAAAATGTCAGGAAATGACAAATATATTCACCATTTTCAATATAGCTGTCGAAAGTAACCATAAGAACTAATTACCAAATTTTAGTCTAATACTATCAAAACCGTGCAAAATATTACATTTTTGTTAATTTGTAAGTGGTAAAGAGGAGTGTGGCAAAACTATTTTCCTTAAACCATCTCGTACTCGAAACAAATCGACTGAAAAAATGTCAGCTCAATTTAGCTTAAACTTAGCGAGCTTTGCTTCACTCCAAGCTGACCTCCCGAAAAGTGAGTGTAACTAAAGTGAGATAGCTTGCCAAGAGTACACATATGGGCATTTCCGCCAAAAGGTCTACAACCACTGAAAAATTAAATGTTACTTTTAATTTGTTTAAACTTCCATAACAGAGAAAAAAATGTTTAAATTTATATTGCGAGAGTACTGAGAGCTGATCTCAATTTTGATTTTAAAAAATGGCAGCAAACATGATGAATGGCAACAAAAGTTTAAAAATGGTGACAAAAGTTAAAAAATTTTAACAAAAGTTGAAATTTTATAAGTATAATAAATACTCGTATAATACAAAGTTTAATTAACTTTTTTCAGTTTTCGATTGTAACGGTCCTGAATTACACTTAACATGTTTTTCTAGTTCAATTAAATAAATAAAACTATAAAATATTAGCACTTCTTTAAAGGAAAAATTTGTCACATAACATATGCCACGTAACGTATCATACTATGGTTTATATAAAAATAATTAAAAAAGTTTTTCAAATGACCTTGTTATTTATTATGTTGATTTTATATGATTTAAATACAAATTCTAAATGTTTGTTAGTTTAAATCATACATGAAGCCTTTAGCAGGGTCGAAATTGCAATAAAATCAGCTAGTGATTTTTTCCTTTTCATATTGAAAAAACTTTGTTGTTGTTGTTGTTGTTGTTGTTGTTTCTTTGGAAAGATTCGTTAGAACAATTAATTGTTCTAACTTTGACATAAAGCTCAATAAGCGATTTTAAGCTATCAAACAACTATAATTTGTATTTATTATTAAGTATGATATAAACTATCAAACATTTAGAATTTGTATTTAAATCATATAAAATCAACAATTAAAACAGATTTTTCAACGAAACAATTATGAATATGTAGCAACATTATTCCAGATAATATCAAAACACTTTCATAAAAAGACTCGTGCAAACTTCGCAGATTTTTTCGTTTATATTGATGCAGGTAAAAAACACTTCTATTTTATGTCACGTAACGTATCATTTTTGGTGGCTTCTATCTGAGAGCCGAACTTTTGACAACTCTTAGTTTTTACACCTTGTATAGTGCGCTTAGCAAACTATTAAAAAATCATAATAAGAAAACTGCAAATTTAATTTTTCCTTGTTTTTCTATTCATTAAAGTCGTACGACTGTCACGTGCGTAGCTACGGAAATGCCCTTATGAACTAAATTACAAAATTTTTGTTTAAAACGACCCAAACCGTTGAAATAAAGCATTTTTATTGGTTTGTGGGCGGTAAAAGGCGGCGTAGAAATCAATTTTTAGTACAGTTGCTGAGAGTAACCATACAAACTAAATTACCAAATTTTTATGCGACTGAAATCGACTGCAATATAGCATTTTTATTGATTGAAAGGGGGTGTGGCAAAGTTTTTTCCTAAACCATCTCGTACCTGAGCCAAATCGACTGTAAAAATTTCAGGTCAATTGGTCCAGTAGTTTTTGACAGACAGACAGACAGACAAACAGACAGACAAACAGACAGACAAACAGACAGACAAACAGACAGACAGTGTTTTGCTTTTTATTCAGTATCGGACAAAACATTAGCAACTCCATGCGAAAATAAGAATTTTGCAAAAAATATACATTTTTTTCACAGTGTATTATAATTGTTTACATAAACATGTTTGTTCATAATCAATCTATCTAGCATATACTACATATATTTAATTTCTATCTTAAATTGTAAGATCTTTTCTTAAAACTCTAATCCTATTTAATTCTGAGCGAGACAAAACATTTGCAATTCACGTGTAGCAATAAAAAACAAAGTTAATTATGCATAGCATTTTAAGTTCTAACTAAGTTGGTGTAGTTATAACGTTTATTGTAAAATAAATTTGCAAGAAATGTTACACAACAATATACTAAAAACAAATAAATATTTCAAAAAAATTAGTCCAAATAAATTCGGGGAAGTACTTCGAAAGAATATGAAGGGCTTATTGCAATAATGTAATAAGTCACATGATCTAAAAAATAATTTTTTTGGGCTAAATATATAACTCAATGCATTGCCAACAACTACTGAAGAGATATAAGCTATTTATTATTAATTTTATAACCTATTTGTAAAAGTTTCCGTGTTCAATTCCATTTTTCATACACGGTCAAAAATCTTGGACTAATTTTTAATCCAATCTTTGGAATCATGCATTTTTTAATACTTATTCTATTAGAATTCACACTCTTCAAAATACTAGACATTTTTTAATAAAACCTGGATAATATTTAATAAAGGTTGGATTAGCCATTAAAGACAGCGTTCGGCTTGGTTCGGTTCTTATGCATGTTTATCATTTCCTTATACATGTGGCTTCGTAGAGCCAAAAACTTATAACCTAAACGTAGTGGGTTCGAATCCCACATGTTTCGTTAATTTTTTATTTTTGTTAAAAATTATTTAATGCAAGCAGGTATTAAAATTTAGTCCCATGAGAGAATAAAAATCAATTGTAATATATACCGTTGATTAAATTTTAATACAGTTTCGGTGTCGTCATATATACAATACAGGATTTATTAGAATTTAGTCCAAGATTTTTGAGCGTGTACAAAAATAAATTTAGTCGATTATTTCAAAATATTTTGTATGTGGCTTATCATATTTTTGCAATAAGCCCTTCATATTATTGATGTCTTTAATAGCGGACTTTCCCAAAAAGAAATTTCACAAATATATAAAGTGCATAAATCGTCAATTTCGTGAATTATATCTCGATATCATAACACTAAAAAAATTATGTGGAGCACCATGGAGGCCGCTCTCGTAAAACGACCCGAAGAGCTGACAATTTACTAGAGAGACATGTGAAGAAAAAACCGTTCACAACTGCACCACAACTTTTCGAAGAGTACCAGTTGCCATTTTCTTCAAGAACTGTATGTTGTCGCCTGGTTGATGTTGGCTTACCTTCTTGTCGCCCAGCCAGATAATCTTTGATATCAAAGCAGAATAAAAAAAACGTGCACAATTTCCAAAAAGTCACCTTAATTAGTTAGTTGAACAATGGAAATAGGTCCTCTTTTCAGATGAATCGAAATTGAATTTGTTTGGCAGTGATGGTAAAATTTCTGTAATGCATATTGCCTTATGTACTAAGTCCACTTGTACACATAATAAACCACTGCTTTACAACTTCCTATTCCTATTGAAAAATTTCAAATGCTTCGGAACCATCCGATTTTCGACCGATTAGCCTATTGTCTTCAGTTTCTAAAGAATGCGAAACTCTCATGGCTGAAAAAATTTCTCGTCATATAACTACTTTTGGCCTGATGTCTAAGCTGCAGTCAGGCTTTCGGCCCGGACATACCTGCTCCTCCGCTTTAGTAAAAATTCTAGATGATATAAGATTGCCATATGATAGGGGTCATCTGAGTCTGCTTTGTATATTAGACTTTTCTAAAGCATTTGATACTGTGGACTAGACCATAGCAAAAAAATATTTAATTAGTTTTTGACAAGCACCCTCCTTATCTTGTGTCTTTTGTTAAAACGAATTTAATTACAAAATATGAGTCATGTAGGTCAAGTTTTGACCCCCGCGCACATCAATTACAATTTCAAATATAGCAAAATCCTTGTTAGCCGTTTCAATTATTTTCAATTTAAAATACTTCAGATTCAATTTCGAAAAATTTCTATTAGTAGGCCATGACTTTGATTCTGTGAAAAAAACATTGACGAATATGTCATTAATTCCAAAGCTATATCTGTTTTTGTCGTGAAAGGTTTATTTTGTTTTTAATACAGTACGAGTTCAATCATTTAATTTCAGTTCTCTGTGAATGTAAAGAAATCGGGAAGCTCTTTTACCATCTCAATATTAAGACAAGGTCTAAAAAGTCTTAATTTTTGTTAAAAATTTAGGAGCATCGAAAAAATGGAGCAGCAAACGTTATCAGCTACAACAAACCGAAATCTAAGAAAAGATAAAAAAGCTCATACTGAAGGAGAATTATTGGATGATTTGACTCCACGTCAAGGGTCTCAGCTTCCAACAAATGGAGATGTCCTTCGATTTTTTGTTCATCTCAATCGTGGTCCCATGCAAAATAAAAAAAAAGAGGTAATGCTTTAAGAAATGTTTTATTGAAAGTAGAAGAATGTTGGAAAATTTCGGGCATTCCCAGTATGCCTCTAAGAGCTGGACATTCCAAGCACAAACTAACTAAACTTATTGCGCAGTATGAAAACCTGCGAAAAAGTAAAACACATAAAAAATTTTTAGGGAAAAGAGAAAATTTTCTTAAATCGCTGAACCTACTCTTTGATATATCGCACGCCAATGCTACTTCTATCATTAAACATGACACATGGAGAACTAAAAAAATGATTCACGAAGATATTAAATTTTTACAAGATCAAAAAACATGTTTAAAAATTATGTTAGGAGGCGTCGATAAAAAACATTATGGAAAAGTCCAGAAAAAAGCTATCGGGTAGCCACAGAAATCAAGCATGCTGAAAAAGAAAAACATCGCACAGCTGAAAGTTCTGCAGTGAATGATATTAGTTTTGAAACAAACAATTCAGATTCCACGATTGATATAAGTAAAGATCCTGATTTTGCAATAGTTTCAACCAGCAGTGCTGCTAGTGCTGATAAGCAACGTAAAAAAAAATTCAGACATTAATTTGACCCTTCCAAAAAATCCATTTACAAGCAAAACCATCTCAGGCATGGGTGATCGGCTGAATTTATCTGCAGGGCAGCGCACAGCTTTCATGGGAGCAATTCTTGCAGAAGGTGGTTTCACTTGATAAAGCAACACTTTCAGTTAAAAGTACATGGACAGCAGGTATGGAAGTTCGAAAATCAGTTGCTAATGAAATCAAGGCAGCATTTACTCCACCAAAACACTCAACACTACATTAGGATGGCAAAATGGTTCCTGACATAAGAAAAGAAAAACAAGAGAGATTAGGAGCTCTCATTTCTGGTGTGCCAAACTGTGTATAAAGGAAAATTGCTAGGTATACCTATAATATCAAATATGAAAGGTGCAGAGATAGAAAATGTTGCTTTCAGTCTTGCAAACGAATGGGGAATTTCAGAAAACGTGAGATCCATTGTTTCTGATACCACAAATTCAAACTCAGGACGAAAAATTGGAGCTTGCGTACAACTTGAAAAACTATTCGACAAAAAGTTGCTTATGCTTGCTTGTCGTCATCATGTCTACGAGAGTATTTTGTGTTCAGTTCACAAGGAATTGTTTGGTGAAACATCAGCTCCCGAAAATACAGATTTAACCAATTTCAGAGACTCTATTTGGAAAACAATCGATTCTGACAAAGATTTTAAGAAATTACAACTCAAGGATAGGTCATTAAAATTCCTATAGGCAAAAAAAAGCAAGCTTTAAATAGAATTATTTCAAAACCTAATCGAAATAGCATCTTTCCTCGCGCTGATTATAGAGAGTGCGCAGATACATACATTGGCGTAAGCCTGGAGCAGCTCACGATGCTCGATGGATGCCATCCATATTGTATCCAGCAAAGATGTACGCTTTTAGTTCTCAAGCAGATTATGACCAAAGTATGATGAATAAATTAGAGAGACTATGCAAATTTAATGCTCTCTTTTCTGTTGACAAATGTATATCTTCACCGGTTGGAGCTGATGCACCTTTTAATGATTTAAAGCTGTGGCATGAGTTGAATAAATACAAAAAACATGATCTCCACGTTGCTAACGCAGCTATTAAAGCTATAGAAAGGCAATTTTTGTATTTAACCGAAGAGTGTGTTGTATTTTCTTTATTTTCAAACAGAGTATCGAATACAGAAAAGCAACTATTCGCCCGGAAATTGCTTCAAACTCCGATACCAAAAGAATTTGTTTAGGGTCATCCAACGTTCCCTATTTTAAGCAACAGCACAAAACTTCATCACCTTATAGGTTGTAACTCATGGTTAATATTTCTCAACCTTGGCGTAGAGGTCGAGTGGCTTAATAAACCTATAAATGAGTGCCATCTTGATCCTAATTATAATGACTGTGAGACATATGTAACACATGTCAAAGTTGTTAATGATTTGTCAGAACGAGCTGTGAAACTAATAGAAGATTTTGCTACAAGTATCAACAACGATGAAGTTCAAAAGCAGGATTTATTGCAAGTGGTGGAGTTTCAACGCAAGCAAATTCCAAACTTCAAAAAAATGTCATTAACAATGTTAACACCTTACTAACTGAGTGTTTATAAATATGCCATGTGGTTTTTATTAACTTTTTGCTTTTATTATATTATCTTATCATTTTTAAAAAATATTAAAACATCATATAAAAGTGGTCCTGATAACATACCTTCGTGTATATTAAAATACTGCTGTGAAGAATTAGTAACTCCAATCTCTTTACTATTTACTTCATCATTAAAATTCTGCTATTTTTCTGCAGCCTGGAAGCATTCATTTATCAATCCGCTGCATAAATCCGGAAATAGGTCTTTAATTGATAACTACCGTGGCATCGCAAAATTAAGCGCTTTGCCTAAACTTTTAGAGGCAATTGTTACATCACGACTGTCGCATAGCGTTAAATCTTTAATGTCTCCTTTCCAACATGGATTCCTTTCTGGAAAATCCACTGTTACTAACCTTCTCGAATTTACATCAAAAACTATAGAAAACTTTGGATAAGGCATGCAGACTGATGTTACTTACACGGATTTTAGCAAAGCTTTTGACGTTGTAAATCACAAACTATTGATCTTAAAATTACATCTTGTTGGATTTCCTATACCGTTGGTAAAGTAGATTGAATATTACTTAAGCAATAGAACACAATCTGTTATTTTTAAGCTCAAGAAATCACATGAGTTTCCTGTTACTTCAGGAGTACCTCAAGGAAGTCATCTTGGGCCCATTCTGTTTCTACTTTTTATAAACGATTTGCCATCTGTCATAATGCATTCTAGCATCTTAATGTTTGCTGACGACGTCAAACTCTTCCTTTCTTTTAAAAATGATAATGACACTGTATTTTTGCAGGCCGACATTGATCATCTTCATAACTGGTGCAAAACGAACCGTATCAACCTCAACATGAAGAAATGCAAGCATATGTCTTTCTCGCGCAAACCTCCAATTAAATGTACCTTCAAAATTTGTGGTTATCCATTGGAGTCCTTAGATAGTTTCAATGATCTTGGAGTTACAATGGATCCTAAACTACGTTTTAATATTCATGTAAATAAAATAATTAATCAAGCAAATAGTACTTTAGGATTTATTAAACGTTGGGCAAAAGAGTTTAATGATCCATTCTTAACGAAAACTTTATTCACTTTCCTATTGTGGCCTATCTTAGAATACGCTTCAGATGTTTGGTGCGGTTGTTACGACGCATACGGTTGTTACATAGACGACATTGAATCAGTGCAGAAACAATTTCTTTTGTTTTGATTAAGCTATCTTTATTGTAATACTGATTTTCACTTACCATCTTATGAATATCGGTTACAACTCTTAAATTTTCCTTCTTTAGAAAATCGGAGAATTATGATAAATGCTTGTTGGATTACAAAACTTTTACATGGATATGTCAACAGTCCATATTTATTGAGTAAAGTATATTGTAATATTCCTCTTCGTCCTAGAAGATCTTTTGAGTTACTCCACATGAACTTTTGTAGAACTAATTATTTGCAAAATGAACCTCTTAGAAGCGCTTGCGGTGATTTTAATTTTTTATCTGATGTTATTTCCTTAAGTGAATCCATGGACTCAATCAAACATAAAATTATAGATTACCTGCAGTACCGTCGTTGATTATGTAAAGTTCTTTCAAACATATATCTGATGCATCTGGTGATTTGTAAACACATTAATATAACAATCTAAATGGATAAATGGACCTAAGCGTAAAATGGAAAATTTTGGTGGATAAACATATAAGTAATCTGAGTGGACCTAAACCTGGGATCTTCAGTTGCCTCATATCTTCATGATGATTGTAACTACACTTGTCGACGGTACCGTGGTGTCTTGGTGTCTTTTTACCTCTTGAAACACTACGTTAGATCGATTTGTAATATATTAATATGAGTGGCCGATAAGACCTAGTTTGTATTGGTGCCTGCGTTCGCAACTGGTTTTCTTTATTTTATGAAAATTGGTTTGGTGAAGTTGACCTAGTTTGTCGAGTAACCACCCTGTCAAGCCAGGATTTCACCGGCTTCAGGGAGACAGAACGATATATATTATATATATACCTATTGGAGTCGTGTTTTATTGGGTTTTATACCTTGTTTGTCACACGACTCCGCCGTATACAAAAATTGTTGCTAACTTGACCTTGTTTGTCTTGAAAACGCAACCCTGCTATGCTGTCTGATTTTATCGATTTTGACTTAACTTTTTTCTATTATTTTTTATACTTTAATAAAATTATATACTTTAAGCAATTTACTAAAACTTTTTAGTTTGTTAAAAATACATTATTTCATTCAAAATCATACTTTATATTTTTGAATTGCATTAAATATCTTATTTTATAACTTTAAATTTGCTATAAAACCTGTTAAGGTTTAGCAATCAAGTAAATAAATAAATAAATAAATAAATAAATAAATAAATAAATAAATAAATTTTATGAATTTTTATTATATGAGTAAATAAATGAAAAAACTAAACAAAAAAAAAAGCTTACAACTTCATTATGGCAAAAAAGGTGCTCGGGGGTCAAATCATGTCCAAATAAAATAAAAAATAGTGTGGACTCTTCATTTTATATTTAGAACAGCATAGAGGCGTTGCTCCCCGAAAATTAAAAAAAAAAGTTTCATGTATTCATGCAATGGCCTACTGTAGACCACACTTTACTCTATAAAAACTTGATATTTACTTCGGGTTTTCCAATACTTCGGTTCGGTTTTTGCATAGCTACTTGGATGGCAGGTCTCAAAGAGTCAGGGTAGGGAAAAATTTCTCGCTTTACAAAGGAACCAAGAGTGGAGTCCCACAAAGCTCTGATCTTGGCCCACTTCTTTTCACCATGTTTATAAATGATATCTTCAGTAAATGCAAACATGTAACCATGCATGCATATGCTGACGACTTACAACTGTATTTGTACAGGCCACTTGGACTAGTTTAAGATTTAATTGAAAAAGTTAATAAAGATTTAAATATAAGGGCGAGTCTTAATAAACTGATGCTAAACGCTCTCAAATCGTATGTCCTAGCGGTTTCAAAGACTGCATTTGAAAATCTAGATGTTCCACCGATTCTCCTTAGTAACTTAGTAACCTTAGCAGCTAAAATTCGTATGTAAGGCCACAAATCTTGGTTATAACATACTTCTCTGTCTTGCGATGACCATGCTAACTCCTGCGTCTATGTCCTGCGAAATTTACTATGTCTTAAGAAATCTTCGAGTGACTGCAGATTTTGTACCTGTTGACATCAGAAAAAAACTAGTATTAACGCTAATTCTGCCAATTATTACATACGTGGAAGTTGTCTATAGCAAAATGGACTCGAGATTTTTGCAAAAACTACAAGTTGCTTTTAATAACACTGCACGCTACGTTTACGGAATTAAAAGGTCTGATCACATTTCAAGCTTTACTTATCAGTTATTAGGCCGTAGCTTAAAGCCCATATGACAATTGCTTTTTTTTGCATTTTTAAGATCTGAAAAATCGAAATAGAGCAACACACCAAACGAAGCTATACAAAATTAAAGTGGTGTGAGGAGTACGATAAATGTAAAAAAAAATGCAGAACTGTCATTTTCAATGGCTGAAAAATGTAAAAAGAACTTAATTTTTAACAGATTCACATTATATTGTGACACTTCACAATTTGTATACAAATAGTTTTATTATTATATGATATATATTAATACAAATCACAATTGATATGAATATTGTGCGCATCACACAATTAAGTCTTTTATCTGCTTCATATTTGATGGAGTCAGAGATAGAATCCCAACGCAGAAAGGAAAAGTATTTCTCCATGTGACTGAGCAGCTCTACATTTGACGAGACTCAATATTTTTGCTGCCAACAACAGCTCCTGCTCAATCAACCGCTTTTAAACAGCTTTGAAAAGCATGAAGCAGCTGCTTTTTATTTCTTCCACAACTTTGATAATAAAATTTATTATTAAAACATCAAAACAAATTTATCCCAAACCAATAATTTAGTATTTTTAAAAAATTCAAAATTACTTGGAAATGTCATTTTTAAACAGCCTACTATCATTATCCCTTTTTCACAAAGTATTTTTTTCTTTTTTACTCGCTGCTTCTTTTAATATCTTTCTTTTAAAATGCAAAAAAAAAAGGAAGTGTCATACCAGCTTAACCAACTATCTTGAGGCAAGAAACTGCATTTTCCTGCATAGGATCATCCACTCGCGATGCCCAAACTATCTTTTTGAGAAGCTTAAATTTTGTAGATCAAGTCGAAGCATGAACATAATTATTTCTAAGTATAACTTTCTGTACTAAAGTAGATTGTTTTTCACTGCCAAACAGCATTAAAAATGTTTCCAATAGTAGGTACTTTAAGCATTTAATTTTCGAACACTTCACTTAACTCTCTTTTTCTATGCGTTTCCTTAAAATTTTCTTTCAGTTCCTAAATCTTAACTCTGTTTCTCAACTAATTCTTTTTTCTCAAATTTTATTTTATGAACTGAGAAATCAATTTAAAATATTTACATTTAATATTTTAATATATATTTATAATTAATATTTTTCTTGTTCAAAAACTAATGTGTGTTAGTATTTGATTTAAATTTGATATTATTATTTGTTTAAATAATTTTGTATTTTTTATAATTCTATATTTTTTGTCTTTCTAATGTAGAATTCATTCACAAAATATTTTAATCTTATAAGTTGTTATGTATGATAGATGAGGCAAGTAAAAGACTAAGGGCATTAATCTGTATCACGAAGCAGCACACCAACGACAAGCAAGACACGAGAAGCAATAGAATTTCGTATAGAAAAAAGTATTGCTTCTCGTGTCTTGCTTGTCGTTGGTGTGCTGCTTCGTGATACAGATTAATGCCCTAAGTCTTAAATGTCAATATATTGTAACTTATTAAATACAAAATACAAATATAAATGGTATGACCAGAGTTAGGCGATCAAGAGGAAAACGTCTTCGAAGACGGTACTTGAGTTCCGTTCTACGTCAAAACTGTCAAGCATGGTGGTGGACATGTTATGGTCTGGGGATGTTTTTCGAATGCAGGAGTCAGCCTAATTTACCGCATTGGCATCATTATGGATTAACATGTATACAAAAGTATATTGGAGACCGTAATGATGACATTTTCTGAATGGGAAATGCCGTTGCGTTGGACGTTCCAGCAAGACAATGATCCCAAATACACATCTTAGCTTATAAACAAGTGGTTTAACGACAATAGGATTAATGTTGTTGAGTGGCCCCCTCGATCCCAAGACCTTAACCCCATTGAGATCCTTTGGGAGCTAGTAAAACGCAGAATCAATCGTGAAAATATGAAAAAAATCAATAGATTTCTTTCAACGCATTCAAAAGGCCTGGAATGAAATTCCGATATATATGATTCACAACTTAATAAGCACCATGCTCAGTCGCTGCCGGGAAGTTATAGTAAATAGCGGATTTGCTACTAAATATAAATTAAAATGTACTATTTTTGGTCAAAAACATTAGTTGCAAATGTTTTATCTTGCCCATATAAAAGTTTATATGGTTTATATGCAAGCTGTGAGGGTACATTGTAGCCAGTAATGCATTCTATGCTGACGACACTGCAATATATTCCTCGCATGAGTTCGATCAATTTGCTGTGATCGATCTACAATGCGCATTAAATGAGCTTATTTCATATTTTCATAAATGGAAAATAAAACTAAATGCCAGTAAAACTCAAGCCATGTTTTTCACAAGAAAAAGAAAATCTTGCTATTATCCTAGCCTAAATATACAAATTACTGGCTACAATGTACTCTGGGCAAATAACGTTAAGTACCTGGGAGTAATTTTGGATCCGAAGGTTCTCTTCAAAGATCATATTGGTAATATAATTAACAAATTAAATATTGCAATAAAAATGCTATACGCACTAATTAACAGAAAATCCAAGCTTAGTCATAAAAGTAAAATAGTACTTGTTAAGGTAATTTTTCAAGCAATAATCTTGTACGCATGTCCGGCTTGGGGAGCTTGTGCCCAAACATATTACAAAAAGCTACAAACCTGCCAAAATAAGCTGCTTAAAATGGCTCTTGATTTGCCTTGATATTATTCCACGATAGAGCTTCATAGAAGAGCGAAAGTGGACTTCATTTCTGATAGAATTGAAGATATTACAAGCAATTTCGAATCAAGATGTAGCATATCGAATAATGAGCTAATAACAAATTTGCCAGGTTAAACCTTTATCAGTGGTTGAAATGCTATTGTTTCATATTTCTTTGAGCTGCATACTCTTTATGCTCCTCGTTTTCTAGTCAATTTTTAATTTTTCTCTTTTATATTTATTTATTTACTATTTATTTATAGTTGCATATTTATGAAGGTTTTTGCTAGCAGTTTTCCTTTAAACAAATCGATTGATTACTAAGCCCGATATCTAACTTATTTATTTTGTTATATAATGTTCTAGATGTAATGTATTGTATATATGTCTCTGTACATTGTGTAATAACTATACGTTTTGTAATGAATTTTGAATGCTTAAATAAACTAATAATAATAATAATTATATAAAAAGTTTATTTGAAGTAGAGTTTTCTTTTTATAAAGAAGAATACTTTATGTTTAAAACCTCAGTTTTATAACGTATTGAAACATATTTTTTACTTTTTAAATTAAATAAACTTTCTTTTTCAAAAGCATTTGGAGTTTTTATGATTTTTTCAAAGGGTTTCAAAGTTGCAAATGTTTTGTAGATACTGCATATATAGATGTCATATATAAGGGCTGCATAAAATGTGAGTGGATATATATCATATCTCCAATGCTTCAGCAAAATCGAAGTTTATCTTTTGCCTCCACTTTATATTTGAAAATTTTACGTAAACAGCGAAAAAGTATGTGTGGTCGACACACACGTTAGTAGTGAAATTTTAAGAAAATTAATTGAATGTTCAATGTCAAATGCTTAATTTTTTTTTGTTAAAAATTATGTGTTTAATGATAAATTTTAAATGATAAATTTTATATGTTAAACATTAAATCTCATATGTTGAAAGTTTAATGTTAAATTTTAAATGTTCAATATTCAACGCAATTTTCAAAATGTTAAATATGAAATGTTAAATTTTTAATGTTGAATGCGAAATCTTTTATTTTAAATGATTAATACTTAATATTAAATGCAATGTGTGTAGCGTATTATATTCGTTATTGTGTTTCTTATAAGGTTATGATATTACATACATATAAACAAATTAATTTTTAAACTTTTGTTAAACTTTGGTGAAGCTTTTATGCCATTAAAAGAAAATTTTATTCAAGCTATACATCGCAAGAAACTTGAGACTAAAAGTTTCTGGAACAATTAAGCAACTTTAGTTGCCCAGCGTCTTAATTAAATCGTTAAGCTTTTTGCAAAGCAGTAAAATTTCAAACTTTCGACTGCAACTCAACCGAACAGAAAAAAAAACACATTTATATAAAAAGAACAAATAAAAGATTAAATATTGCATGGAGTAGGAAGAGGAGCTGGGAAAAAAAAAATAACAGCAGATAGCACAGCCGATAAAAGACAGATCTGCACGCATCGGTGATGCTAGTTCGAGGGTAATTTCCTTTTTTGAGGGATTTTTTCATCATCATTGAAAGGGTGAAAGGCTGAAAGGGAAACATTTTGCTAAGTTTTATAAAAAAGAGGAAGTTTTCAAATGGATCACTAAAGGCCTAATTCAGGTGATTTACGATTGTAAATTTATTTACAAAAAAGTTTTTATAATACATTTTTTTAACATGAATACACGTGATATTAAAACATGTGATTAAAAACACGTGAATTTAAAAAATGTCATATAAGTGTTTTTTGTCGAGACCTTTTTGTGTATTAACAGTTTTGTCAAGTAGCTTTCGATACAATTTAAGATTGAGGAATCCTCATAATTGTAGGTAGTACATTGTTATGAATTTGGATTTTTTTTTTGTATTGTTTTGTTACTGAAATAAAAATGTTTAATGGATTTAAAAAATAAGACATATTTTTATTTTATTATTTTTGTTTCAACTAATTTATACATATTTAATTTATAACAAATACCAATATATAAACAAGAGAAAAGAGTTTTATACCAGAGTCTATAATTTTTTTTGTTAATATGTGTTTTGTTTTTAATACTTTAATTAACTTTTGTACTTAAAAGTTTGTACCTGAATAAAGTTTTTTTATAAGTTATTTTAGAGATTTTTTAAAATTTTAAGAGGGCAAAATGGGAATTTTTTCATGTACATGTGGGAATTTATGCATAAATAAACTGGCAACACTGGCACGCATTAAAGGCCAGGCAAAAAACAATTTACCGCTGGCAGCTCTTCTTTGTTTTGTTAAAACTTTGGCTACTTTACTTTTTCGCAGTGTAAGTGTGAGTTTTTTTTTGTGTCAGCTCTTTCTGGGGCTGTGTGAGCGTGTCCTGCCTTCAGCAATGTTCAATAAAATTGTTTCTTATAATGTTTTTCATATTTTTGTTGTTTATTTTTTTTCTTAAATTCTGCATGTAGCACAATTTTTTTTCGTGCCAAAACGCGTGTTCCTTCAGTTTATTTTTTCGTAAACTTTTATTCCATCGTTGCAGAGGTAGCAAAATAAAGCAGCAAATAAAAAAACATGTACATGTAACAGAAATAAAAATTACAGACTTTTTTGCTATACACGTGTTTAATCCTGCTGTTTGTTGGTCCTGCATTTGCTGCACGCTTATTAATATGGTCCAAGGATGAATTGTTTTTAATATTTTTTCGTTTTTTCGTTTTCTCTACCTTTCGCTAAGGTAGACGTTTTGCAGTCGTTCTTTTGCTTCAACTTGTTGTTGTCGTTGGTCACGTGTTTTCATGGCTGCCATAGTGACATGTTTTCAGAATGTGAAGCAGCGCAATAAGAGATTTAACAAAAAAAAAATGCTGCATAAGTTAAGGCGCGCGCAGGCACGAGGATGATCGCAGTTGAACTCGCTGTTCACCACTAAATAAAACATGTTCCACTTCTCAGATACTGTTGGTAGGCGACATTGAATGCAAGAAGGTAGCAAAGCAGAGCAAAGCGAAGGCATAACGGACAAAACTGTTAAGTGTAGCGTGTTTGAAATGTTAAGAACTGTCAAGTAGAAAAAAACTCTAATGAGTGCCTTTATCAAAGAAGACTTTGACTTGAGAGAAGCATAGAATGAAAGAACACTAAGCTGAATGCCTCAAAAAGCTTTTAGGTTAGCATTTAATTTGTGTTTTTTAATTTAAATGAATGAGAAATGTTTTTCATGAATCGCAAAAAATTGTTTAAACTTAAGCACAAAACTCAAAAAGAGTCATAAAAACTCCATAATTCTACAGTCTAAAATAGTTATCTTCCCTAATAGTTAAACTCAAAGATATAATCTTAGAACACTCGTTCAAATTAGAGAGTACTTTGTCGAGCAAGTAATTGCCTTCAACAATCTCCGCCTGGAACGAATTTTCTACCACAATAAAACTATCATACGTGATTTATAGTCATTCGAGGGAAATCCTAAAAATTAAAGATATGTTTATATATTTATACATCCTCAGCATGCATCACATCCAATTTTGAGATTAACATCGTAAAATTGAAGGGGCCTCTTAAAAAAATCATACACTTTGTGTGTTATTTAAGGCCAAGTTAACTTATATAGCTTACACAGTTTTGGCGCTTTGAAGACTTTATGTCTTTTATGCATAAATTGTTAAAATTTTGCTACTGTTACAATATTCCCCAATGAGCCATACAACAATTAATCCTAACTGCCCGAAGCTAACCATAAAACGTTTATGATTATTTCTTGCTGTTGTTGTTAGTGTTGCCGCAGATCTTGCTTGTTGTTCCTTGATTTTTAGAAATGTTTTAAGGTACGCATTCATCGTTCCTGCCTTTCTTCAGTTAATCATTGCCATGAAATAAGTAATGAAAAATTAAAACTTATTTACATGAGCGCATACAAGGGTGGACAAGTGGGGCAGCTACACCCTTTCCCATTAAAATTATATACATTCAATAAGAATTAGAGAAACCAATATATTGCAGTTATTATCTTTTCAAACCGCAATTGTTTTATTACCTTTTCTCTCGATTAATTAAGTGATAAAAATTATCTTATCATCCCTACTTACATGCTTGCACAACTAAGACAAAGATATGATTGTTTTTCTTTAACCCATTAAGCGCCACTGTACTCATTTGAGTGCAGCAAAATATTTTTAACTTTTAAAGTTTTCTTTGTTGTTAAGCATTAGTGATTTTTTTTTTGTTAATAGCCAATTGTTAAGCGGTTCAATTCCATTTGTTTCTCATATTTTTTTAAATATGTTTTCTTAAAAAAAAT